>PVKS010008189.1:29632-69582 GCA_004027875.1 Aplodontia rufa
GGGAGGAGAGCACGGTTCTATTCTGGGATGTGCGCAGATCCTTGTCACCTCCTGACCCTTTCAGGGTCTTTGCAATCAGCTCCCAAACAGCCTCGAGGGATCTTGGAGCAATGAATGGACTGCGGCTGGGGGGGGGTGGGCGCGCGAGCTCCGAGGACGCAGGGGACAGCCGAGCACCTCCCCAACCCGCTGCGGCCCGCCCCGGCCAGCTCCGCGGCGGATCCACCCGGCCAGGACCCCCAACGGCTCGCCCTCATCCGGGTACTGCGAGCTCCGGCGCTGCGCGGCGGGGCGGGGCCTCCGGGGGTGGGGCCTCGCTTGGTTGGCTGCCTTGGGCGCCCTGAGTCCTCCGAGCGGCCGGGGAGGCCGTCCCGTGATGCCCCGCGCCGCGGCCGCTCTGGCCTGCAACGTGTTTCTGGGGCGGAGGCAGCGGCAGTAGAGTTGGCTGCGCGCGGGTGGGGGCTCCCTGTCTGTTCGCTCGTGTCCATCTCTCTATCGTCGCCCTCGGCTCCGGACGGGCCGGTCCAGGCCTCGACATGTCGTACAACTACGTGGTAACGGCACAGAAGCCCACCGCCGTGAACGGCTGCGTGACCGGTGAGGCTGCCGGGGCTGGAGACCCTGGGAGGGAGGGAGCTGGTGGGAACCGAGGCCTAGGGAGGCTCGCGGCCCCGGCGGGGCAGGACCGGGCCCGGGAATGGAAGGCGCTGGCGGCGGCGGAACCTCCCCCGGCCCCGAGCTCAGAGGCACTGTTCCAACACGCGCCTTTGGGGTAGTGGGACCTGCGCTTGAGGGTCCCCTTTCGTCCTAGGAGGTCACTTGGCCTCGAGAACAGGGCCGGGTCCAGTGGGACCGACAGCGAAGTGTGAGTTGATGGTGCAGCGTTGCTTGAGCCCCGAGATTGGCCTCATGTGGTCGGGGGAAGGGGTGGTGCTGATGGCGACTTTTGGGTCGGACTTTTCACATGGGGACACCTGGGGGGCCCAGAAGATGGAAGAATGTGAGTAATGCCCGCACTCGCCCTGAGAGGAAGAGGAGCGGGCTCCAGACCCACCCTTCTGCCTGGGGCGGTTGTTTACTCCAAAGCGCTGCTGGAGGGGAGGTTTTGGTTGGCCCGGCCCAGTGCTGGATTTGCCTTGTTGACTCTATGCAAGGATCGTTTACGACACTGGTGTCCAGAAGCAGAGAATATTCATCTTGAGCTCACATTCTCAGCTGAATATGGAGACCCCAAACTTGTATGTTTATGTGAATCCTGATGATGATTCTAAAACAAAAGTCTGTTGTTCAAAGAGCTGGAGGTGGCCCAGAGTGGTGTTGGTAGATTGCTGGGAGGGCACAGGATGTAGAGAAAGTGCAGAACGCTCTGGGAATTTTTTTCTTTTGACCCAATCTGTTTGGCAAAAGTTATGGGAGGCTTTAGATGACTGGTGGAGACAAACACTTTCTCCTGCATCCTTAATTATAGTCTGCCATTGTAACAGGAAAGTAAAGTTCAGTAGTCATCCAAAGGGTGTTCACAGTCATTGTTCGTGAAGGACATTCTGCTGTTGGGCCTCTGGTTCAGTTTTCTTAGTCTGATTAGGGAAAGTTTTTGTTGCATGTGTTTAGTGAGGCTCTTCCAGGTGCTGGGTTTGTCAAGAATAGGAGTACACAGAAGAAGTCAGAGAAACTCGTGAAGTAAGTGAGGGTTCTGGAGGTATTTAGGTGTAGACAGTGATAGGATTATTATTCAGAGGACTTGGGAGGCCCTTCTTTCAGCTTCAAAAGTTAGAGAACCTGTTCTTTCAGGGCACTTTACTTCAGCCGAAGACTTGAACCTGTTGATTGCCAAAAACACGAGACTAGAAATCTATGTGGTCACTGCGGAGGGCCTTCGGCCAGTCAAAGAGGTGGGCATGTATGGGAAGATTGCTGTCATGGAGCTTTTCAGGCCCAAGGTAAGTGTTTCCAGTTGGGATGAACAACAAAGGAAGAACTGTTGGCCTTAGGTGGTTTTACTTTTCCTAACAAGCTTCCTGGAAGTAAGAGAGAGTCATTAAGGAAATGTTTGTTAAGGCGATTTCTTCAGGAAGGAGAAATTGAAGCAGTTTGAAATATGGGTCACCACGTTGCTTAGTGATTCAGAGGGTAGGATACAGAGTGGGGCAATCCTGGCTTCATTCTCTTTCTCATTTTAGGTGTCACCTTAGTTATCACTTAGGGCACCCTTCAGACCCTTGATTTCACCATCTACAAAATGTGGGTGATATTATCCAATGCCTTGGGTTATTGTGAAGATAAAATGATTCAGTAACACAGGGTGTTAGCACGTAGGAAGCTTTCACTGTCTTGTTAGCGGTTTTCATAGTCATTGTCATTATAATACAGATGTTTTTATCCAGATAACCACCATCGTTTCATTATGTCTTAACTGACTCTGACAAGAACACAATGGGTTCAGCATTTTAATTAAAACTGAACAAAACACTCATGTTTTTAAGGTATGTGTTAAACAAGACTTTGCAGATGCATTTTAGCTTTCATGGTTATTACCACATGTTTTTTTTCTCTCCAAATACTTGGAAAGGAATGGGGGAGGAATTACATTCTTCTTTCAGAATTTGAATGGAATGACTGAGCTTAGCCTGAGAGCTAAATAGATGAAAACAGTGTCTAAAGAGCAGATATGGAGAATCAGGAAAACAAGGACTAGATTTCTTCCAGCTTCAGTTCTGGCCTTTTGTACACACCCTTAGGGCTTGTGTGTACATAGTGCATGTTACAAACTCACCATGTATTTTCTCTTTAGGGAGAGAAGAATTTGGAAAGTTCTTAAAGAGCTTAGCATGCTTAAAGAATGATGCTTAAAGGCTGGGCAGGTTGTTCCTGTTTTTGAAAGACCTCTTTTGATGGCATAATGTTGGTTTCCAGGGGGAGAGCAAGGACCTGCTGTTTATCTTAACAGCTAAATACAATGCCTGCATCCTGGAGTACAAGCAGAGTGGCGAGAGCATTGATATCATTACGAGAGCCCATGGCAATGTCCAGGTGAGGTGGCTGTTTCAGGTAGGGCTCTGGTGATTTAATGAAGAACTTGGAGGCTGGGTATGGTGGAGCATGCCTGTCATCCCAGTGGCTTGGGAGGCTGAGGTAGGAGGATTATAAGTTCAAAGCCAGCCTGAGCAACTTGGCAAGGATCCTACACAACTTAGTGAAACTGTGTCTCAAAATAAAAAATAAAAAGGGCTGGGGATGTGACGCAGTGGAAAAGCACCCCTGGGTTCAAAACCTGGTACAAAAAACCCCCCCACCCAATATTGAAGTTCTAGGGCAGCCCTCTATATGATCAGAGAAACAAGGACAAAACATTTAAGGCTTTGAACGGTTTTGAGAGTCCAAGGGACAGGGAATAATTTATTGAGATTTAGTGTTAAAAAAAGTATGCACTGTTATTTGGGCTTCTTGGCATGTCAGGTAGATGTTGCTTGTTTTCCTACCTCTTAAAATCATCCTGAGAAAGGACATTTTTTCCCCCGGTGTTCTCTGTTACTTTGTGGGTGTTGAGGTTCTTCCATAATCCCAGTTTTGTTTCTCAGGACCGTATTGGCCGCCCCTCAGAGACTGGCATTATTGGCATCATTGACCCTGAGTGTCGAATGATTGGCCTGCGACTCTATGATGGCCTTTTCAAGGTTATTCCACTAGATCGGGATAATAAAGAGCTCAAGGCCTTTAACATCCGCCTGGAGGAATTGCATGTCATCGATGTCAAGTTCCTGTATGGTTGTCAAGCCCCTACCATTTGCTTTGTCTACCAGGTACTGAATTGGGAGGAGAGGGGAAAACTGGTTTGGAATGTTGGGAACTGGTTTTTGCTAATGAAATGTCTGGATCTGGTAGTAGGGTAGAGACAAGTGTTGAATGTGTTTGTCCTCAAGTGTTTTGAATAATACAATTAATATGGATCAGATTTTGGTTCCTTTTTGAGTGCAAAGTACTTGTGGAGGCAGCAGGCTCTCTAGGGCTTGTAGCAAGTTTTAATCCTGAGATTATACTCTGTAGGCCTTGGAGGTTTTATAGGGTGACCCAGTTAATGCTTTGTGTGAGTCTCTTACTGGAATGTTAGAGGATTATGAAAACTTACTTGCAGAGAAATGATCCAGAATAGGCCTTTGTGAGCAAAGAGAAAATGTGTTTTTGTCTTCTAAGAAAAGGTTTGCATTTGTCTAGCACTCATTTTCTGGTGACTTGCTGGATCTTAACTTCTATTTTAGTCTGTGCCTAAAACTTTAGTAGAGCTGATCCTGGCAGCTGTTCTCTGGTCCACATTTGTTAAGTGGGGGTGGGGTTGTGGAATTCCAGCCTAACATGCTAATATCTTGGTAAAATCCTGGACTTTTAGTCAAGGTCTGGCCAGCATGAGGTCGTTTTCACTTCCACGTGGTTGAATAAATGACAAGAAAGTGATGGCTTAGTTCCACGTAGAGGAAAGAATGTTGGGCACATAAACACGGATAGCTGTGTAGTGTTGGAAATACTCATGTATTTTTGTGTATTTCTTAGTGTCACTATAAGTGTGATAGTCCTAAGACTGGTTGGAATAAAGTTCAATAAGTTGAAGTCAGTTTAGGAGATTTTGTTTGATCTTACTAGCTTCTAGAGCTGAAACAAAAACTTTGAGTTTCTCTCCCATCTTCAGTATTATAAATATCAGGTCACTGAAACATTTAATGATGTTGATTTTTTCAAGGCTGACTGACTATTCCCAGCCCCAGGGCCACCAATTGTGAACCATCTTCATTTCTTTGTGTGTCAATGAACCAAATCCACCCTTGATTGAACTTTTTGTAAAGATGGGTCTTATCCATTACTCATTGATGGGAAATCTTCATCAACTAAAAATTACTGTCTCTTGTTTTAGGCCAGCAATTCAGTTTGGCAAATATTTTGATGCCTCTCATATGGACAGTACTCATGCTCAAGCTTCAGAAGCTGTCCTAGTGATTGAGATGTGGTCCCTGCCCTGTTATACACCATTGAACTACTTCCATAACTTTTTTTTTTTTTTTTTTTTTTTAAAGAAAGAGGGGACAGGGAGAGAGAAAGAGAGAGAAGCAATCTTTATTTAGTTTTTCATGTGACTTTCATTCCTCAGACACTTTGTTGTGTACGTGGTGCTGGGGCTTGAACTCAGGTCCTCACACTTGCACTTGCCAGGCAAGCGCCCCAACCGCCGAGCCACCGCTCCAGCCCCTACTTCCATAACTTTTTAAATACTTGTCTGGACTTTGTTGAAGCCATCTTTCGTTGTCTGAACACAACCTTCTCCCTATCCCTGCCCTTTAGCTCCTAAAGGTGACTTTGGCAGCACCAGGACTGACGTGAGTCATGATTCCAAAAAAGGAGGGGAAGAGTCACGATTCAGAAAAAAGAGGGGAAGATGGCACTGACAGTGGCAGGACTGCAGGGTTTTGACTCCTGGAGAGGAGCCCTCCTCCCATCACCCTCTCAGAATGCTTTTAAGAATTGTATCCAAAAAAAATTTTTTTTTTAAAAATCTCTTAGAGTTAGCTTCTCAATGTGTTTTTCTCTAGCTATTTTGTAAGTTCCTTCAGGGCAAGGAGCACACAGATGCATCTATTCCGGTGCTCAGTGCAAGGTGCCAGGTTGATTTTTCTGTTTAAACCTTTCTTGGTTGATTGAGTTCTAGAAACAGTAGATCTCAGAGGGCAGTGGTCTGCTCAGAATTAATCACAGACTCAGCAGGTGACTTGTTAACATGCTGACAGACAAGGGTGGGAAGGTTCGCATGGCAGAATTGTCGAACCTGGGTGGTGGTGGCCGGCCCCTTTTAGGACCTGGCAACCCAAGAGTCGCTAACGATTCCACCTTCCCCCCAGGACCCTCAGGGGCGGCACGTAAAAACCTATGAGGTGTCTCTCCGAGAGAAGGAGTTCAATAAGGGCCCATGGAAGCAGGAAAACGTGGAGGCTGAAGCCTCCATGGTGATTGCAGGTTGGTTATGGGTTAGGGACATTGCCTCCCTCAGGTCTGAGCCCCTTCCCTCTTCTCTTTGCCTTTCTTCTCTTCGCTGCCCTTCATTTCAGTGCTGTTGGATATGCGTATTGTTTACCCTTCCCATGTCTTCTCTCTCTAAAGTGTGCTTGCTTTTGCTTTTTCCATTTCTGTCTTTGGGATTTTCTGTTTTTACTCCTCCCTCCAAAAGTATGACTTTCCTTTTACTTGGGATGCAGGGATTGACTGTAAAACATTGAGAGGGATTGTAAAGTGGCTTATGGAGATGAGTCTCATTGTATAACATTTAAAACCTGAAGGGGATCGACAGAGCTTATCTAATCTGACTTTTCATAGATGAGGAAACGGCCAGAGGGACTTGCCTGTGCCTGCACATAAATGACAGCCTGGGCTGGAATCCAGGCTGCACAGTTCCTTATCCCCCAGCATTATGTTGTCTCTCTTGCCTGTTAAGAGAAATTTTAAGACTCTTAAGAGAAAATTGCTCTTCTAAATAATGGCCCTGATTTAAGCTAAGGAATGAAATAGGCTGTTAGAAAAGGATCATGAGAATGCCCTTGGAAGAACATTGAGAAGACTCCCCACTAATGTAAACAGCAAAGCACTAAAAGAGTGCAAAAAAAAAAAAAGAAAGAAAAAGAAAAAAATTACTAGCTATTTGTAATCCCAGCCCTCAGGAGACTGAAGTGGAAGGATCAGTTGAGCCCAGGAATTCAAGAATGTAGTGAGATCCATTTAAAAAAAAGAATGAATCCTTTGGCTGGATATAACTCAATGATAGAGTGTTTGCAGGAGGTCTTGGGACTCTCAAAAGGCTGTGGTGTTTCCCTTTTTAAATGATTGCTTCAGATTTGCCTCAGGGCTAACTGAATCAGTGCCCTTGCTGCCTCTGGTTTGGCAAGTCCAAAGTGTTCAGCATTCTAACTCTGCTGTCTTTCTCTGCAGTCCCAGAGCCCTTCGGAGGAGCCATCATCATTGGACAGGAGTCAATAACCTATCACAATGGTGACAAGTACCTGGCAATTGCCCCTCCTATCATCAAGGTGAACAAATCTTTTACATTTTTCTTCCATCTCTTCTTTCCTTGTTCTTACCTTGCTACTCCTCTCCTTTCCTTTTGTCAAAAGGCGATTCACAGACATCTGATACACTAGTCACTGTACAAACTAATGGTTTTCCCTTGGGAATCCAGAGTGAGATTGGCTTGGTTTTATTACAAAGAGCTTGCTTATTAAATAAAATCCCAATCAAAGTTTACCTGGGCAGCCTTAAGAAGGGAAAATGGCGGGCTGGAGCGGTGGCTCAGTGGTTTCGGCGCTTGCCTGGCAAGCACGAGGACCCGGGTTCAAACCCCAGCACCACGTACACAACTGAGTGTTGGAGCAACTAAGGCCATGTGAAAAAACTAAATAAAGTTGTTTCTCTCTTTCTCTGTCTCTCTCACTGTCCCTCTCTCTTTAAAAAAAAAAAAAAAAGAAAAGAAGGGAAAATGGCAAAATTTTGGCTCAAATCATATATTGATGAATTGATAAACTATATAGACTTTAAAAAAATTAATCATGGGCTAGGATATAGCTCAGTGATAAATCACGCACTATGCAGGAGTGGTGTCCTGGGTTTGATCCCCAGTTCCAGAAAAGAAAAGATAGGAAAAAAATTAGTTATGCCAGGCCCGGTGGTGCATGCCTATAATCCCAGCGACTTGAGAGGCTGAGGCAGGGGGATTGCAGGTTCAAAGCCAGCCTCAGCAACTTGATGAGGCCCTAAGCAACTTAGCAAGACCCTGTCTCAAAATAAAATATAAAACAGGCTGGAGATGTGGCTCAGTGGTTGAGTGCCCCTGGGTTAAATTCCTGGAACCTATCCCCCAAAAAAATTAGTCATAAAAATTTGAAGCCTCATCATATTCAAGTCATGAAAGTTGAACCTTAAAAACTTAATTTTACTTTCTTTTTGAGAATAAAGAATAACATCTTTATTCATAGAGCTTTCATAGTCCAGTGAAATAATTGCAGCTGCTACTGCTTCTCTCTCCTTTTTCTCTGTATTTTTCACCATGCTGGAAATTGAACTCAGGTTCACGCTTGTAAGGTGAAGTCTCTACCATTGAGCTGCACCCCCGAGGCCCCCTAATTCTATTTATTTTTGTTTTACATAGAATGATATGTGAGTAACTACTTGGGGTACATTAATTGAGTGCCTGAGAAAATTAACTTCACAGTAAAAAAAGAATGTCCATTTTCTATCATGTGTAGTGTTAGCTGAGTGGATTCCTTGCTGGTAAAATGGCTGGTAAAGGGAGTGATCAGTCAAGGTTTGCCTTCTGGTTTGGAAGATGCTTATTCTAAGGACTGTTCCCTTCTGGCTGGCAGCAAAGCACGATCGTGTGCCACAACCGGGTGGATCCTAATGGTTCTCGATACCTGCTGGGAGACATGGAAGGTCGGCTCTTCATGCTGCTTTTGGAGAAGGAGGAGCAGATGGATGGCACTGTCACGCTCAAGGATCTCCGCGTGGAACTCCTCGGAGAGGTAGGGCTTGTCCCTCCTCCTCTGCCTCATCTCTTAGGTGCCTAATGACCCTGGGTGTGTGGCTCCTCATTTCTACTCTGGGAATTATGTTGCGTAACACCTAGTGACAAGCTGTCAATCCTGCTGTGGGAATTGCTTTTTGAATGAGTTATATGTTGGAGAATCCTGGCCCCTACCTCAAGCATAAAAAAGGATAATAAAAGAATACAGTATGGAATTAAAAGACTAATGTAGTACTGATGTTCAGTCCTGAGAAGGGTTCCCCCAAAAGCTTAATGCTTGTGCAATGACTTGAGTGGAGCTCTTGGGATTAAAGTTACTGTTTGGAGCAGGCACATACAAGATAAATTTTAGATTTTTCTGAATAGAGGGATGTGATAAATCATGAACTTCAGTGATGTAGTAGCATTTGCTTAGTGTGATCTGGGGATCTGAATGGAGAACAGTTTCGTTGGCTGCACTGGGAAGTTTCTCAGCAGGTGTTACAGGTGGGAGGACCATCAGGCCACATGAGCTCCATCCTGATTTCTCCTGTGTGCTGATTTTCTAGACCTCCATTGCTGAGTGCCTGACGTACCTTGATAATGGTGTTGTGTTTGTCGGGTCTCGCCTAGGTGACTCCCAGCTTGTGAAGGTGAGAAGGCATCTCTCTGGTTCCTTGCTTTTGCTGTACTCACTGTTTCTTCTTCAGATTTCTCCTGTTTGTGCCTACACAATTTCTCCAATTTACCCGCATCTCTACTCTTCAGTTTTCTACTTAGTTAATTGAACAATCTACCCCTGACTAGCTCTTTGACTAAATGGTTCTTCAGCAAAAGTGCCAGGCAAGGAAAGAGGTGCTGTGGATGCAATGATGAACAAGACCCGACTGCTACCCTCACATTGGTCATTGTCTAATAGAATGAATCCCCTCTAGAACACCACACTGGGCCTTCTCTGCAGAAAACTGCATTCAAGCATTTACTTTAATTTCTAGAAATTCACTGCTTCTCTGAAATCCATGTATGAGACTACAGGTTAGAACTTGCTGGCTAGTTAGTGTGTCACCTGTAGGATCAGTAGTCCCCTTCTAGGAGCAGCTGTTGGAGTATAAGAAGGACAGATTCAGTAGGAACAAGAGTTTCTTTTGGATATAGCCATCTCCAGGGTTGGTCTGTTAGGGGTGTTCCAGGACTAATCCTGTTCTTTCCTCTTAGCTCAACGTTGACAGCAATGAACAAGGATCCTATGTAGTGGCTATGGAGACTTTTACCAATTTAGGACCCATTGTGGATATGTGTGTGGTGGACCTGGAGAGGCAGGGGCAGGGGCAGGTAAGTGGGTCATGTGGAAATGGATACTTGGTATGCCCACTCAAACGATTCTCCTTGCTTTGCTTTCTAGAATGGGCATTGTGCACTGAACATACTTTTGAGAGCCTTGCTCACTAATTCCAGGGATGGAAGGAAAACTACCTTTCATTATGTGCCTGTCTTGGTCTGCCAGGCACTCTGTAGACATTATTTGTTATCTCACAATCACCATTCTTGGCCATCTCAGAAGTAAAGGAATTTGGGCTGGCAGGAGTGTCTGACTCCAGATTATTTTCTCTTTCTAGTAAACTAGGTTTCAGATCTAAGCAAACTTGTTAGGAGCAGGTATGAGCTTTAGTCTTCAGAAGTAAGACATCCTGCCTGCTTGGCAAATTTGAGGGACTTTGGAGATTAACCTCTGCTAAGTCAGTATCCTCAAACCTAGCTCTACAGTAAGGGTACTGGGATTTAGGAATAGTGTATATGATTGTCCCAGTCTTCGGAGTTCCCCAGAAACCTTTTCTATACTTGCAGCTGGTTACTTGCTCTGGCGCTTTCAAGGAAGGTTCCTTGCGGATCATCCGGAATGGAATTGGAATCCACGAACATGCCAGCATCGACTTACCAGGCATCAAAGGTAGCTTCTAGGTGGTCAAAGGATGTAGGTCTTTTTGGCCTTCAGCCTCATTACATATCATGAAGACATTTTGGTGGGAGCTAAAGGAAGATAAATGAATTAGAAGAGGCATGACATCTTGTGGTAGAATCTTAAAACATTTTATCTTTGTCAGTACTGGGAATTGAACCCAGCAGCATTTAATCACTAAGCCATATCCCCAGCCCTTATTTTTTACTTTGAGACAGGAGCTCACTAATTTAGTGAGGGCCTTGCTAAGTGCTGAGGCTGGCTTTGAACTTACAATCCTCTTGCCTCAGTCTCCTGAATTGCTGAGATTATAGATCTGCCCTTCCATGCCTGATGAAGCTTAACCATTTCAAAGAAAAGCGGAAAACTTAAAAATATTACTGATCAAAGTCAGTGGAGTAGAGGAGTAGTAGGTGAAGAGAAGAAAAGAGTATGAGTTAAATATTTACATAAAAGAACCGATAGAATCCTTAAAGAAATGTTAAGAAAGGTCTGCATGTATAAGCAACTTTTTTTTTTTTTGGTGGGCCTAGGGGTTGAACTCAGGGGTGTACCACTCCACTTAGCTATACCCCCAGCTCTTATTTTTTATTTTGCAACAGGGTATCACTAAGTTGCCTAGGGTGGTCTCAAACTTGTGACCCTCCTGCCTCAACCTCCTGAGTGTACATCCCAGAGTTACAGGTGTTTGCCATCACATTTGACTTAAATGTAACTTTTGGAATAAATCTTCCTGAATTCCGGGAGAATTATAATTAAAAGGAGATCTGAGAAAGGCTATATAGTAAAAGATTTTTACAATATATAAGCAATAAACACAACCTAAAACAGTGACATTTGATATCAAACATATCACTAAATGTGATGGGCTAAACTCTGTTAGGAGGGAAAAATGATCAGATTGAATCATAAACGAAACCAACTCAAAGTTTCATATGGGAGGCACATCTTGTGAAAGTCGGAATAAAGAAAAAGGATAGGAAAAGACAGAAATAGAGCTATGCGGAAGTACAGAGGAAAAGATGATAAAACTAAAACCTAGAGACTCAAAAACTCTTACAGATAAAGATGTATTAAGGCAACAAGGTAGGTATAAGTTTTTTTTTTTTTTAAAGAGAAAGGGACAGAGAATCAGTTTTATTTAGTTTTTCATGTGGCTTTTGTTGCTCTGACACTTTGTTATGTACGTGAGCTGGGGTTTGAACCTGAGTTATTAACACATGTCAGGCAAGCGCCATAACCACTGAGCCACTGCTCCAATCCAAGGTACAAAATTAATATACTGAAATCAATAGTGTTCATGTACTCATTCTCAACTGGAAGGAATAGTGGAGGAAACAGGTAATTTACAGTAACAAATGTAAAAAAAGAAAAGATATACTTTTTTTTTTTTTAGGGCTGAGGACTGAACTCGGGGCTTTGCGCATGCTAAGCAAGCGCTCCACCACTGAGCTAAATCCCCAACCCCCCAAGATATACTTTTAACAAGAAAATGTACAAAAGCTATATAATAAAAACTGGAAAATACTCCCAAAGGGTTAAAAGAGTAAAGCAATTAAATGAAAAAGACATATCCAGGGCTACAAGTCAACATTATAAAGTTATCCTGCTGTAGCTGGGTGAGGTGGTACATACCTGTAATCCCAGCAACTCCAGAGGCTGAGGCAGGAGAATTGCAAGTTCAGAGCCAGCCTGAGCAACTTTGCAAGGCCCTAAACAACTTAATGAGACACTGTCTCAAAGTAAAATATAAAAAAGGGTTAGGGATGAGGCTCCGTGGTTAAGCACCCTGGCACCCTGGGTTCAATCCCTGGTACCAAAAACAAACAAACAAACAAAAAACGTTACTCTGCCTTTGACTTACCTTTGTATTGCATTTCAATAGAAATAAACGTAGGTTTCTATTTTCCTCACCTGAACAAGTCTAAGTGGCAAAAGAAAGAACAAGGATAGCTAGGAAAAATTCAAACAGAGCAATGAGATAGAACTAACCCTGTCAGATATTAAAACCCACTATGAAGCCTCAGTAATCAGAAGTATAGCCAAGGGCTGGACATGTGGCTCAGTGGTAAAGTGTTTGCCTAGCCTGATCAGTGCCTGGTTTGGTCCCTAGCACTGGGAAAGGTAGCACACACCTATAGTGCCAACTACCCTGGAGGCTGGCTGAGGCAGGAGGATCACTTGAGCCTAAGAGTTCAAGGCCAGCTGTGGCAAAATAGTGATGCCCTTGATTCAAGAAAAAAGGAGGAGGAGGAGGAGGAATGTAAAGAAAAGGAAGTGTGGTATGGGTGCATGGATACAGTCTCAAGAGAAGATTCACAAGCCCAGAAATAGAGACAGTTGCATATGGAAATATGTTGTGTGATAGTGGTGACATCTCAATTCATTGGGCTAGAAAGGGGACTTTTTTAATAAATGGGGTTAGGATGACTGATAGGCATTTGGGAAATGATAAATTTGGTTCCTTGCTACCCATTGTATACCTTGTAAGAATCTAAATGAATTTAATGTAAAAAATGAAGTATGAAATTACAAAAAATTGAATTCCTTTGTATTTTTGGGGTAGGGAATGTCTTTTAAACTGTAGCTCAAAGTGTAGAAGCAAATGAAAACAGAAAACACTGCTAAGTTAGAAGAAATGACACACAGGATGAAAGAATTGTAGTTCATCTTTAGACAAAAGCCCAGTCTCCATAATTGATAAGAAATTTCCAGAAAGAAATCACCAAAGTCTATCTTTTTTTTTTTTTAAAGAGAGAAGGACAGTGAGAGAGAGAGAAACAGAGAATCAGTTTTTATTGAGTTGTTCACATGGCTTTCGTTGCTCTGACATTTAGTTGTGTACGTGGGTGCTGGGGTTTGAACCCGTGTTCTTGCGTATGCCAGGCAAGCACTGTAACCACCAAGCTGCTGCTCCAGCCCAGGAAATCATCAAATTTTCTACCCCCAAATTGGCAAAGGATATGAATGGATAAGTAACAGGCTTCATATTATATGAAAATTAAATCAAAAGTAAGCAGTAGGGGGCTAGAGCCAGTGGCTCAGCGGTTAAATGCTTGCCTGGCATACACCCAGGTGTGGGTTCAAACCCTAGCACCACATGCACAACCAGATGAAAAAATAAATAAAATTGATATTCTCCCTCCTCCCTCCCCCCTCCCCACCTCCATCTTTAAAAAAAAAAAAAAAAGTAATACCATTCTACCAAAGTTTTCCAGCACATTATGTTGGTCAGGCTGTATGAAATAAATGTGCTTCTGTGTCCTCTAGAGAAGGGAATTTGTTAACACCAAGTGTTGCATTTTGAGTCTTTGTGGGGATGCATACCTGTAATCCCAGCTATTTAGAAGGCTGAGGCTGAAGCTGACTGTAAGTTTAAGGCCAGCACAGGCAACTCAAACCCTGTCTCAAAAATAAAAAGTGCTGAGAGTGTAGTTCAGTGATAGTGTCCTTCCGTAGATGTGGGAGGCCCTGGGCTCAATCCCCAGCAGCACCAGAAAACAGGATGAAAAAAGAAAAGGAAAAAAGTTGCATTTTTTGATTTAGCCAGCAGTCCTAGTTTTAAATATGTACTCTACTACTCTACAGATCTTCATATGCATAAAGTGACATGAATGCAAGCTTGTTTTTTTTTTTTTCTAGGGAGGGACAGAGAATTAATTTTATTTAGTTGTTCATGTGGCTTTTATTGCTCTGACACTTCATTGTGTATGTGGTGCTGGGGTTCAAACCTGTGTCCTTGCTCGTGCCAGGCAAGCGCCATAACCACTCAGCCACTGCTCCAGCCCCATAAGCATTTCTTGTGGGTAGTGTATGTTCTAGAACAATGTTGAGAAAGTGTGGAGTCTTGTTAATAAATGGTACATCTGTCCAATTACACTGTGCAGGTATAGAAATGAAGTGCTGTGTTTTCATAAGGGCTCCAGTGTAGCTTGTTGAGTGAAAATAGCAGTGTATGATAGACTTTTTTTTTTGGTATCTGGGATTGAACCCAGGGGTACTTAACCGTTGAGCCAAAACACCAACCCCATTTTATATTTTATTTATTTTGGGACAGGGTCTTGCTAAGTTGCTTAGAGCCTAAGTTGTTGAGGCTGAGTTTGAATTCGTGATCCTTCTGTCTCAGCCTCCCAAGTCACTGGGATTATGGGTGTGTGCCACCTTATCTGACTGCCACTGCCTGGCTTGATAGGCTGTTTTATATCTGTAATTGCTTGTAATAGTGCTTATCCTAAAATTAAAAAAAAAAACAGGATAAAGAAAAAACTGTTGCTGATGACTTATGTGGCAGGTGGGTTAGAGGGAAAGGTATGGGGGTGAGACTTCTCTGTGAACTTTTTAAAAATAATTTTTTCTTTTTGGGGTTCTGAGGTCAAACCCAGGGCCTCATGTGTGCTTTACCACTGAACTACATCCCTGGCCCTAAAAATAAATGTTAACTTTGAGTCATGGAAATATATTATATAGTCTAAAATAAAAATTAAAGTTAAATATGTCAGGTATGGTGGTATATGCTTGTAATCCCAATAACTTGGGAGGCTGAGGTACAAGGATTTCAAGTTCAAGCCAGCTGGGCAAGTTAGTGATACCTGGTCTCAAAAAATGGGTGGGAATGTAGCTGAGCATTAGTAATGCAATCCTGGGTTCAATCCTCAGTACCAAAAATAAACAAAAAATATGAAATATCAGGCTCAAAAATTGCTTTAAAAATTTTTTTTTGTGGTGCTGGCAATTGAACTCACAGTCTTTTATGTGCTAGGCAAGTACTGTACCACAGAGCTATATCCTCAGCTCATTTTAAAATTTGTATTTTGAGACAGAGGGTTCAGCTGGGTAGGGTGGCACACACGCATCATCCCAGGCTGAGGCAGGAGGATTGAAATTTCAAAGCCAGCCTCAGCAACTTAGAGAGGTTCTAAGCAACTTAGTGAGACCCTGCCTCAAAATAAAATATAAAAGATCTGGAGATGTGGCTCATAGGTTCAGTACTCCTGGGTTCAATTCTCAGTACAAAAAAAAAGGCAGGACACAGTCTTTTTTTTTTTTTTTTTTTTTTTTTCTTAAAGAGAGCGGTATAGTGAGAGAGAGACAGTGAGGATCAATTTTTATTGAGTTTTTCCACATATCTTTTGTTGCTCTGATGCTTGGTTGTATACGTGGATGCTGGGGTTTGAACACGGGTACTTGCACATGCCGGGCAAGCGCTGTAACCTCCGAGCCACTACTCCAGCCCCAGGACATATCTTATTGCCTCAATTTCCCGAGTATGTGAGCCGCCTGTCCTGGCTCAAAACAGGTTTTTTTGGTTTTGTTTTGTTTTTATTAAAAAAGAGTGAAAGAGAAAGAATCAGTTTTATTTACTCATTTTTTTTTTTTAAAGAGAGAATCAGTTTTATTTAGCTTTTCATGTGGCTTTTGTTGCTCTGACACTTCGTTGTGTATGTGGTGTTTGGGTTCAAACCTGTGTCCTCTTGCATGCCAGGCAAGTGCTGTAACCGGTGAGCCACTGCTCCAGCCCAGTTTTAGTTATTGTTCCACGTGGCCTTTGTTTCTCCAACACTCAGCTGCGTACATGGTGCTGGGGTTTGAACCTGGGTTTTTGCACATGTCAGACAAGCATTCCAACTGCTGAGCTACCGCTCTAGCCCTCAAAACAGTTTTTAAAATCTCTGATTTCTTCAGTCTTTTAAATAAAAAAAAAGAGAGAGAAAGAGAATCACTTTTTATTTATTTTTTCATTTGGCTTTAGGTGCTCAGACACTTTGTTGTGTACATGGTGCCGGGGTTTGAACCGGCATCCCTGCGTGTGTGAGGCAAGTGCTGAAACTGCTGAGCCACCTCTCCAGACCCTGATTTCTTCAGGCTTGACTCCAAAAAAGTGCAAAGGGAATTTGAGCTTAGGACTTGGCTCCCAAGTTCTTGCTCCTGTTATGACTCAGGCTGCCTTTCCCTTGGGTTGCAAGATGAGTGTTGGTCTATGATATCCTTTCTCCTTTCAGGTTTATGGCCACTGCGGTCTGACCCCAACCGTGAGACTGATGACACTTTGGTGCTCTCTTTTGTGGGCCAGACAAGGTAAGGATGTTTTGACACCAGCTTTGGGTGCTGGGCTGAAGGTTGCAAGGTGGGTGAGCTGGTTCTAGGCTTGTGAGGTTAATAAGCTGGTCCCAGACTGACCCAGGTCTTTGGTCCTGTTGCAGAGTTCTCATGCTGAATGGAGAGGAGGTGGAAGAAACTGAACTGATGGGTTTTGTGGATGATCAGCAGACTTTCTTCTGTGGCAATGTGGCTCATCAGCAGCTTATTCAGGTAATGACTGAGGAAGGGCACATGTTATCATTTATATGCATTCACCTAGAGTGTAGTACAGGGCACCACTGGATTTTAAAACCATTCTTTTTATTTTTTAAATTTTTATTATTTTTTCATACCAGGGATTGAGCCTAAGGGCACTTATCATTGGGCCACATCATTAGCTCCTCCCCCTTTTAAAATTAAAATAATAATTTTTATTTTTAGACAGGGTCTTGCCAAGTTTCTTAAGGCCTTATTAAGTTACTGAGGCTGACTTTGAACTTAGCCTCCAGAACTGTTGGGATTACCAGAATTAGTCACTGTGCCTGGCTTAAATCCATCAGTTTGTGTGTTGTGTGTGTGTGAGAGAGAGAGAGAGAGAGAGAGAGAGAGAGCGAGCGTGAGATCAGTCCTTTACATTTTTTTATTTTGGGATAGGGTCTTGCTAAGTTGCTTAGTGCTTTGCGAAATTGCTGAGGCTGGCTTTGAACTCGGGATCCTCCTGCCTTAGCCTCCTGAGCTGTTAAGATTATAGGTGTGTGCCACCATATTTTATTTAGTTTTTCATGTGGCTTTCATTGCTCTGACACTTCTTTGTATATTAAGGTGCTGGGGTTCAAACCCACGTCCTCATGCTAGGCAAGCGTGATAACTGCTGAGCCACTGCTCCAGCCTTGCACCTGTCAATTTTTATGGCTCTAAAAATAATGGAGGAATTTAGGGGGAGGTTATATGATAATCTACTCTTGAGATAACAACTCTTTTTTTGTACTGGGGATTGAATCTAGGGACATTTTACCACTGAGCCACATTACCAGTCCTTTTTTCTTTTTCTTTTGAGACAGAGTCTCACTAAGCTGCTTAGCCTCGATTAAGGCTGGCCTTGACCTTGTGATCCTGCTGACTCAGCATTACTTGGAGTTTATGTGTGTGCCATGAGGCCCAGCACACATATATTCCTCTTACAATATTTATATGTTTTCTTCCGTAAATGTATAAATGTTGTGTTTATTCACATTTTCCTCTATAGATTGGAACTATTTTATGTATATACATACGTGTATGTGTGTGTACGTTTTAGCACTAATTGTCTTCTTAGGCCATCCCTATTGTAACACTGATACATGTGTTTTTGGAAAATAATGAAAAGCACAAAGAAGGACCAAAAAATATAGTTATAATGCTTTCTGCTACCTGACCATTGCAGCCCATTCCACATAATATTATTCTTAATACATCCTTATTTGAAATCTGTCTGTGACATGGGCCAACTAGCCTCTTAGCATTTGTCCACAGGAGCCTGATTCTGAATACCCTCCCACCTGCAGGCGTCTTTTTAAGTTCGGAATGCCCTGCCACCCTTTAGTTTTTTGTTGTTGTGTTGCCCTCCTTGCTTTTAACTGTTCTCTGTTTTGTGGTCAGGGACACGGTCTTGAAGGCACTCAAAGGCTTGAGGATTAATGAACTGTTCTTTTTGGCTAACTGGCAGTGATATATGGGTAAAAACTAAAGTTCTGTCAGCTTGTGGACAAAGTGTGGGATGAGTCCAATAGTGAGCCTTTATTTTGTTGCTGGTATCCAAGTATTGGTCTGAAGACCGGTACCAGCTCACTTATCTCTTATTATTGTTTTTTAAATTTTTTTTTTTTTAGTTGTAGATGGCCATATTACCTTTATTTTATTTAATTTGTTTTTATGCAGTGCTGAGGCTTGTACTCAGTGCCTCACATGTGCTAGGCAAGCTCAGTACCACCAAGCTATGAGCCCAGCCCTCATTTATCTATTATTAAAGGATCTTATCCTTAAACGTAAACTTCATCATCACAACTCAGGTGAATCAATAGGTAAATATTACCAACCTAGTTTTTGTTTTGTTTCAGTGGTAAATTTGTAAGACATGTTTCAGGGGCTGGGAGCACTGTTCAGGGGTAAAGCATGTGCTTAGTGTGAATAGCTTGCATAGAGTCTGGATTTGATTCCCAGCACCAAAATAAGCAAATATATATTATAATATAGTTTGGCAGCCTTCACTAAGGATCTTCAAGTAATTTTAATGGCTCATGCATAGTTTAGAACTTGGGTATCTTAAAGTTTGTCTCATTTTGCTGTTGAGAAAAACTGCTGGAGCAGTGGTCACAGGGCCTGACTCCACTGACACCTTTCCCCAGGGTGTAGTTTGCATTGCAGGCCTCAGTTAGAATGAAGTAGGGTCCCCCCAACCCTCGTAGGTATGTAAGCAGCTTTAAGCCAGTCTCCTTTAGGGCTTCATCAAAAATGATGTTTGTTGTAAATAATGATTACGAGACTTCGGAAAAAAGCATAGACAATTAGCCCTCCACGTCCATGCCTTGTGCATCTGCGGGTTCAACCAACCCTGGATTGAAAATACCTGGGGGAAAATTGGCCTTTGAACTCAGCATGTACAGACACTTTTCTTGTGCTCATTCCCTAAACAGTGCATAGAAACAACTTGTATAGCATTTAAATTGTCTATGGAGTCGTAGTATTCTAGGGATGACTTGTGGTATGTGGGAGAACGTGCATGGAAATCTACAAACACTATACTATTTTATATGAGGGACTTGAGCATCTGCAGGTTTGGGTTCCCACAGGGGTCCTAGAATCAATCCCCATGGCTACTGAAGGATGAGTATAGGGCAGAAGAGGACTGTTTTTTTAGTCAGCTTTTTTGCTGCTGTGTCTAAAAGACCCAAGAACAATTTTAAGGAGGAAAAGTGTATTTGGGGGCTCACGGTTTCAGAGGTCTCAGTCCATAGATAGCCAGCTCCATTCTTTGGGGCTTGAGGTGAGGCAGAACATCATAGCAGAAGCATGTGGTGGAAGAAAGTGGCTCAGGACCTCACACCAGGAAACAGGAGAGTTCTGCTGCACTAAGACAAAATATGTATCCCAGAGCCACACCCCCAGGGACCCACCTCCTCCAGCTACATCCTACCTGCAGTCATTTCACCTCAACCTTTAAATCTTCTTGTGTTGTCTTATACATGAGCTTTTGGGGACACATATCTAAACCATAACAAGGACTTATGCAACTTATTAGGGCTCTAAAAGGGCAGCATTGACCCCTTACCACTACTCTTTCTCTAGATTACTTCAGCATCTGTGAGGTTGGTCTCTCAAGAGCCCAAAGCTCTGGTCAGTGAGTGGAAGGAGCCTCAGGGCAAGAACATCAGCGTGGCCTCTTGCAATAGCAGCCAGGTGGTGGTTGCTGTGGGGCGGGCCCTTTACTACCTGCAGATTCATCCACAGGAGCTCCGGCAGGTCAGGTGTGTGTGTTTGTCATTTGTTTCTTCCCCTGTTCTTTGGGTCTTCTTTGGTCCTTGAATTCCTTTTTTTGTCATATTCCTGTTTGTTTAGCCACACAGAGATGGAACATGAGGTTGCCTGCTTGGACATTACCCCATTAGGGGACAGCAATGGACTATCCCCACTTTGTGCCATTGGCCTCTGGACAGACATCTCTGCCCGAATCCTGAAACTGCCTTCTTTTGAACTACTGCACAAGGAGATGCTGGGTGGAGGTGTGTGTCATTTGGGGACTTGGGGTGGAATCAGTTAGAATGTGGAACAAAAACTTAATGCTCCTTTTTTTGCAGAGATCATTCCTCGCTCCATCCTGATGACCACTTTTGAGAGTAGCCACTACCTCCTTTGTGCCTTGGGAGATGGAGCCCTTTTCTACTTTGGGCTCAACATTGAGACAGGTGAGAAGAGCGTTGAGTGAGGGGCTCTGTCAAAACAGGAGTGTTGAGCCACGCAGAGTTCTTAGCCTCAGGGCACTGCGTTGAACCTTCCCGACCCAGCAGTTTGTCTTGTTTTTTTTCTTTCTTTATCCTGATGCCATTCTTTCTGTAGGCTTGTTGAGCGACCGTAAGAAGGTGACTTTGGGCACCCAGCCCACGGTATTGAGGACTTTCCGTTCACTTTCTACCACCAACGTCTTCGCTTGTTCTGACCGCCCCACTGTCATCTACAGCAGCAACCACAAGTTGGTCTTCTCCAATGTCAACCTCAAGGAAGTGAATTACATGTGTCCCCTCAACTCAGATGGCTATCCTGACAGGTGAGCCTCTTTTTCTTTCTTCAGCAGGAGGCACTGATGAAGGTCATCATGTTATCTGCCAACCTTTCTGCCCAAACTCTTCCCTAGTGTCAGGTCAGTAAATAGCTACATGGGAAGTGTAGGGCAGAGGATCTTAACTCTGGTTATACATTAGAAACACTTAGAAGCTTTTTTTGTTTGTTTTTTAAGGAGAGAAAAAGATAATTTTATTTATTTTTTCATCTGACCTTTGTTTCTCCAACACTTAGATGTGTAGTTGTGTATGTGGTGTGGGTTTTTTTTTTTTTAATTGAGAAATCTATTTGTTGAACAATCATACAAGTTTTTAATGAAATAATATGTATATAGATTCTGAATGGTGCAGGGGTTTGAACCTGGTCCTTGTGCATGCTAGGCAAATGCTCCAACTGCTGAGCCTCTGCTCCAGCTGCTCCCCAAGTAAGTTTTAGCAGAGAGTCAAGGTTGAGACCCTGCCCTGGAGTAAGCTGGTATAATCCTACCTTGTTTTTCTTCCCTCTGTGGAGTTGCCTCGTCGAATCCTTTCCTTCCTTGGGTCTACTCAATCTAAACTGAGACCCTTCTTTCCAGCCTGGCACTGGCCAACAACAGCACCCTCACCATTGGCACCATTGATGAGATCCAGAAGCTGCACATTCGCACTGTTCCCCTCTACGAGTCTCCCAGGTTAGTGGAGGCTGTGGGAATTGCAGGGGAGTTGCTGTGGTGTGGTGTGCCTCTGACTTTCTGAGTGACACCCTTGTTCTATGCTTGTTCTGCAGGAAGATCTGTTATCAGGAAGTGTCCCAGTGCTTTGGGGTCCTCTCCAGCCGCATTGAAGTCCAAGACACAAGTGGAGGCACAACTGCTCTGAGGCCCAGTGCCAGCACCCAGGTAAGGGCAGTGGGCAAAGAAAAATGACAGCAGGGCACAGCAAGCTTTCTGCAAAGGGTCAGATGGAAATATTTTTGGCTTTGCAGGTCATATGATATCAGTCATAGCTACTCACATTTGTCATTATAGCCTGAAAGATGACAGGTGGGCGGGTGTAGCTGGATTCCAATAACACATTATTTATAAAGAACGGTTGCTAGCTGGGTGTGGTGCCACATGCCTGTAATCCTAGCTACTCAGGAGGCTGAGAAAGGAAGATGGTAGTTTCAAGGCCAGCCTGGGCAACTTAGCAAGACCCTGTCTTGAAACAAAAAATTAAAAGGGCTGAGGATGTAGGTTAGTGGTAGAGTGCCTCTGGATTCAATCCCCTGCTGCAGACAAAAGCAAAAATGGTTGCTACTTGATGGCCTTGCAGTATGTACAGTTCCTGCCTTCACGTCCTCAGTTAGATTACTCCATGTGCATGTGTAATTAAGGGCAGGGTGGTATAACAGGCAAGAGTGTAGGATCTGAGTCCAACAGAACTGGTTTGAGGTTTAGTGCTATTAATGTGACTTGATTGGGTGAGCCTAACCCTCAGTTTTTTTTTCATCTGTAAATGATTTTTTGGGGAGGGAGTGGTACCAGGGATTGAACCCGGGGTGCTTAATCACTGAGCAACATACCCAGTCCTTTTTTGTATTTTATTCTGAGACAGGGTCTAAGTTGCTTAGGGCCTTGCTAAGTTGCTGAGGCTGGCTTTAAACTTATTTTCCTGCCTCAGCCTCCTGAGTTGTGGGCTTACTGGTGTGTGTGTCACCATGCCTGGCTCATTTGTAAATGATTGTAATAGGACAAACTAATAGGTGCACATAATTGTCTTAGTGGAGATATGATCTGATAATTTTCTTTTTCTTTCTTAATTTTTTAGAGAAAGAATGAGAAAGAGAATCAACTTTATTTTTTTCATCTGGTTTTTGTTTTTCTGTCACTTAGTTGTGTATGTGGTACTGGGGTTTGAGCCCGGATCTTCATGCATGCCGGGCAAGCGTTCCAACCACTAAGCCACCGCTCCAACCCCAGATGTGATAATTTTCTGTCATGTGTTCCCCTTTCTTGCTCCCACACGTCTGATAGGACCTAGGACCTTCCTCCTTAGTCCAGAATAGGTTTTTACATTTGAAGTGCTCCCCTCTTCTTTCTGTTGAGGGTGGTGGAGTTTGTCACAGTATTAGGTCCCCTGTGCTCCTCTTCAGCTTTCCGTGATTGACTTGGCAGCATCACTGTGTGTTTGTGGGAGTACCTAGTTTTTTTGTTTTTTTGTTTTGTTTGTTTGTTTGTTTTTGGTATTGGTGATTTAACCCAGGGGCACTCAACCACAGGGCCACATCCCTAGTCCTTTTTATTTTTTATTTGGAGATAGGGTCTTGTTAAGTTGGTAAGGCTAATTTTGCAATCCTCCTGTTTCAGCCTCCTGAGCTGCCAGGATTATAGGTTTGTGTCACCATGCCCTGCTAACATCGCTGGTTTTTAATTATGTTTGATGACCTTTTGATTTTTGGCCAGAATGTCAATTGCATATATAAACTGGCTCCTTACCATTGGTTCCAGTATCCTCTCTGAAGCCAGATTCCTCTCACTCTGACAGTCATCAACCTCTCCTTCTCTCTTTGGGTTTTTTTTTTTCCCCCCTTGTTTTTTGTTTTTTCAATTCTGGGGATTGAACCCTGGGCCTGAGCTTTGTGTATGCTAGGCAAGCACTCTATCACTTAGCTACACCCCAGCCCGTTCTTCTCCTGGTTCAGTCTCTGCCTTTTGCCCTGACCTGACTGATCCCCTCTTGAGATTCTTGGCACGTGTTCTGCTTTTGAGAGGGGTGATGTGCTTTTCCTCTGTTTGCAGGCCCTGTCCAGCAGTGTCAGCTCCAGCAAGCTGTTCTCCAGCAGTACTGCCCCTCATGAGACCTCCTTCGGAGAAGAGGTGGAGGTGCACAACCTCCTTATCATCGACCAGCACACCTTTGAAGGTACAAATGAGCTGTTTTTTTTCACCTATGTGCTCCCTAAACTGAGCTCTTTAGAACATTCCAGAACCTGACTGTGTGGCAAACCATCCTAAGAGGAAAGGAAGGGGTTGGGCCTTTGTGAGTTGCACTGAGTGTGGAACATTGGGTACCCTCTTATCAACATAGGCTGTTGGGGGATGGACAGCTTAGAAGATAAGGCAGAAGATTTGCATTCTATCATGACATAAGCCACCAGCCCCAAGGAAGTGGGGATTATATATGTGGGGTTTGGGCAAGGTGACATCAGCCATTCACTGCTCTCTGTTCTCCATCTAGTGCTTCATGCCCATCAGTTTCTACAGAATGAATATGCACTCAGCCTGGTCTCCTGCAAGCTGGGCAAAGACCCCAACACGTACTTCATCGTGGGCACAGCAATGGTGTATCCTGAAGAGGCGGAACCCAAGCAGGGTCGCATTGTTGTATTTCAGTATTCTGATGGTGAGTGGGCACCGTTTCCTCTTCTGAGGGATGTGAATGCTGGGCAAGTGAGTAGGATGTTGAGGTCTCAGGAGAAGAACTGGGCTTGGATGCGGTGAGGAGGCATTCCGCTCTTCCTCTCAAACAGTTGCTTATGGGACTGAATTGTAGAGCTGTCACAGTTAAGTCTGCCTTGTTTCTTTCCTTGTCTCCTGCTTGAGAGGCAGAAGAAAGGGAGGGAGGGGGTAAACTGCAGGTGAGAGAATCTTGTGGCCATAGTAGGAGCTGAGACACTGTGATCGTCTCCCCAGCACTTCGCGTTTGCTTCTCTGCATCTTTTCTCTCCACTCTTACCTTAGATGCTTCTCAAGACTGGCTGTGAGCCCAGAAATCAGGCATAAGGCTGAGATGACGTTTGATTTCCACCTTGAAAGACAGATCTGAAGCCTCACGGTGGGAGGGAGCTCGCGGACACTTGTCTGGAATCATTGCGCTCTGCCTTGGGGCTCGTCCTTTAGGTGGTGCTCACCGCGACATATGTGGATTCAACATTTCTTGCTTTTCAGATAGGGGTTTTAGAACCAGAATGGCTCTGACCACATGAGATAAAGTGGACTTTTATAAAAGACTGAAGAATTCTCTCTCCTCCCGCAGGAAAACTGCAGACTGTGGCTGAAAAGGAAGTCAAAGGGGCTGTCTACTCTATGGTGGAATTTAATGGGAAGCTGCTAGCCAGCATCAATAGCACGGTGAGACCCAGACCACTTCAGGCCTCCCATGATTGTCTTCACAACACGTCGCCCCTGCGTTTCCTGGGGCTGTGTGTGATTGGATTTTAAGAATGACAGAATGGTGGAGATGGAGGCTGTAGCTTTAATTTGGGAATCGGAGGATGAACCAGACATTGTACTGTGTTATATGAACCCCATGTATATCAAGTGCTGAGGGCTGTGGCGCCTGAACTCAGGGTGTTTGGTATCAGAAGAACATTTCATTTCTATGTTTATATGGAGAAAATGAGCCATGCCATTGCACCCTGACTGCACCCTTGAACACTGGCCCTGTAAATTATTCCACTTCTTCTGCCATCACTTCACTTTTCTCCTTTTTTTTTTTTCTTTAAGAGAGGGGGACACTGAGAGACAGAGGAAGAGAGAATCAGTTTTATTTAGTTTTTCATGTGGCTTTTGTTGCTCTGACACTTTTTGCGTACATGGTGCTGGGATTTGAACCTGTGTCCTTGCACATGCCGGGCAAGTGCCGTAACCACGGAGCCACCGCTCCAGCCCCTACCTTCTCCTTTGTGAAAGAGAAAATTTTTGAGTTTTATTCAGGTATATTCAGAAAAAATTATATGTATTTAAAATGTGCAACTTGATGTTTTGAGTAAAAACACTTTTTAAATTTCATGTTCGAATAAATTGTAAAAATGCTGCATCCTGGATGCTCCTGCCGTGGACGGTCACAGTGAATCGGCATATTAAAGCTGCCAAGTCGGAAAGCAAGGAAACGTTACTTTAATCCTTTTAATTGAAAGTTTCTGGTCATAATTTGAATACTTGGCTGTGTGCCAGGCACTGTTGTTGCTAAAATGGACAAAGAGGTGCCCTTCTGGAGCTTATGAGCAAATAGATGCATGGTCTATGGTATGGTGAGAGTGCAAGGGGCAGGGCTGGAGGAGTGCCAGGAGGAGCACAGGAGGTGGGGGTTGCTTTCCTAGCAGTTGGTCAGGAGGTCCCTTGGGCTGTCACATGGGTTAACCTCCACAGGAAGGGAAGGAAGAGCCCTGCTTCTGTCTGGGGAAGATGAATGTGGGACTCCCAGGCAGGAGGAGGCCTGGCGTTGGGGAGTGAGCCAGCAGAAGTAAGTTACAGCGGCATCTGGGACTGGCACATCCCTGGGAAGCTGGGTAAGGACTGTGAGTGTTAGCCAGGTGCCTATGGTCTCAGCTGTGTGAGAGTTTGTTGTAATTTGTTGAGACTATCTCAAAATAAAATACAAAGAGGCTGGGGATGTAGCATGTAGTGTACGCCTGGGTGCAATCCCCAGGGTGCAGAAGCAGTGGGATCAGTTAGGAGGCTCTTGTAACATCCAGATGTCAGTCAGTGGTTCTGGGACCAGGGGAGAAGATAAAAATATTCAGAGTCTAAGCCCCACGTGGGACACACACCTCTCTACTCCCTGCGCTTGAGCGGCTGAGGAAGGAGGATTGCTTGAGTCCAAGAGTTCAAGTCCAGCTTGGACAGCATAGTAATACCCCATTTCAAAAAAAAGTAGTGGTCAGATTCTGCTTGTTATGAAAGGATTGTGGGGCTTCAGTGATCTGTTAAGATGAGGGGCATGGGCATGTCCATGGCGGGCCCTGTTCCAGTGTGCATGTGATAGCTCCTTGTGGCATATTCATTCACTTAAGTGCTTCTGAAAAAACAGCTCTATGTGATTCATGTTCTTTTTTTTCCCACATTTTTTAGCTGGTGCATTACAGTCATACATACTGTGGGTCTTGTGGTCACGTATTCATACATGCACACAGATGGTTTGATTTGGCCTTTCTCTCCAGTCTCCCCTTGGTCCCTCTCCTCTAGTGATCTCCCTTTGATTTTTAGGAGCTCCAGCCCAACCTTTGTTTTTCTTTTTCTTTAGCTTCTGCATATGGGAGAAAACATGGTTTAATTTTTTGAAGAGTATTTTTAACTTTTGGAAACAAAAATCAGCTTATTTTGTATGTAAGAACTATTCGTTTTATTTATTTTTTCTGTCTGGGCTTTGTTTTTCTGACACTTAGTTGTATATGTGGTACTCGGGTTCGAACCTGGGTCCTCATGCATGCCAGGCAAGTGCTCCAACCGCTGAACCACTGCTTAAGCCCCTGTTTTGTTTTATGAATAAATCAAGCAGGGCTGGAGCGGTGGTTCAGTGGTTAAAGCACCTTCCTGGCCTGCGCGGGGATGCGAGTTCAAACCCCAGTCCACATATACAACGAAGTGTTGGAACAGTGAAAGTCACATGAAAAGCTAAGTAAAATTGATTCTCTCCTTCTATCTTACTGTCCCTCTCTCTTAAAAAACAAAAACAAACAAACAAAAACACTGACATGACTAAATCAAGCACCATAAAAACAAAACCAAACCCCACGATGAGGAGAGGCAAGGAGTTAAGGATCTTGGCCTGAGCAGCAGAAAGGTTGGAGCTGCCACTGATTGATAGGTGTAGAGCAGATTTGGAGAGTGAACATATGAAGTTCCAGTGGTTTACTAAGTAGAGATGTCAGCCAGGTAGCCGGCATGGAAAGGGTTTGGCATCAAAGAGGGAGGCTGGAGAAATAACATGGCAGCTATTAGGTGACATTTAAATCAGAAGTCTGGATTCGATGTCTTATATCACCCCTGTGTGGAGAGTGGTAGAGAAGGGATCTGGAGACAGTCCTGGCACCCTCCTGCAGGCAAAGATCTAGGCAAACAGAAAGGATGACTCGTGAAGTAGGAGGAGAACTGAGAGAACACTGTTCTGGAAGCCATGGTATGAAAATATTTCAGGCAGGGTGATTGGCAAACTGCAAATGCTGCCAGTTGGTCAGGTGACATGCATTAAGAGTTGACCTTTGGTTTCAGCTGGGCACTGTGGTGCACGAGGCTGAGGCAGGAGGATCACAAGTTGAGGGCCAGCCTCAGCAACTTAGGAAGACCTTGTCTCCAAAAATAAAACAATAAAAAGGCTGGGCTTTAACTCAGCGGTAGAGCACTCCGGGTTCAATCCCAAGTACTGCAGAAGAAGAAGAAGAAGTGAGAAGAATAGAGTTGAACTGGTTTTTTTCACACGATTGTCAGTGGTGATGGTGAGCAGCACTCTCTTGGCTGTGTGGTGGGGTGGAAACCGGACTGAAGCAGGTTCGACCAGGACTAGGAGGAGGGCACAGCCAGCACAGGAAACTCCTTAGGAGAGTAAAGAGGTCGGTGACTAGAGGGAAATGTTTGAATTTTTTAGTCTGGGACACACTGCCACACTTTGTGCTGGGGGGTGATCCCCTAGAGGGAATTGCTTGGAGCTTTGTTCTTGATTAGGCAGAAGAGGTGGGATATGATAAGCAGTGTGGGTCTAAGATGGCAGAGAAGGGACACAGGAAGCTTGCTTGCTTGTGGCGTCTTCTCAGAGAGGGAGGTGTGGAGGTTTGAGGGGAGTACAGAAGGTGTGGATTTCGTTGTTTAAAAACCAAAAACGTGAATGCACTTGGGCTGTGCATACTCACAGTCTTGATTTTTTTTTCTTTTTTTTAAAGTGAGAGAGAAACAACTTTATTTAGTTTTTCACATGGCCTTTGTTGCTCCAACACTTAGTTGTGTACATGGTGCTGGGGTTTGAACCCGGGTCGTCGTGCTTGCCAGGCAAGTGCCGAAACCGCTGAGCCACCGCTCCAGCCCGGCACAGTCTTGATTTTAAAATGAGAGCAGTTGTCCTGAATGGTTGTTTACCTTCACCTGTCATTGACCATAATCAGGTTTCATCTGGCAAACGTGATAAAGGGAGAGGGGTTGCAGGAGTTGAGAGTCTGTAAGGCAGTGGGATTAGTGACAGACTCCTGGCAACCGAGGACATGAAATGGAGGAGTGGGGGGGGGGGCAGTAAAGTCTGGGGTGTTTTTATATTCAGAGCACATCTGGACTTGAACTAGCCACATTTCAGGTGCTTAGTAGCCACTTGTGGCTAGTGGATACTACATTGGGTAGCAGAGCTTGTGAATCTGGGGAGAAAATAGGAGTCAGGCTTTTAATGAGTCTGACCTTGGTCTTGACTGTCTCCATGATGGATGCTGAGAGAGAGACACAATGTGGAAGGGGAGGTGGGTGGTGTGTTGTAAGGGATGTGAAGCTCTGAGGCATCTTCTTCCCCACTGCTGGAGGTGTGGAGGCCCAGCAGTGCTGGGATTACTTGAAGATGGGTGTGAGTAGCGCACAACCTGTGGAGCTGGGGCTCTTTGGATATTGCTTGAGAAATCGTGGTTTAATGTATTCTGTTCAGGAGTTTCTACTTTTTTTTTGGTTTTTATTAATTTTTATTGAGTTTTTCACATGGCTTTCGTTGCTCTGACTCACTTGTGTATGTGGGTGCTGGGGTTTGAAACCGTGTGCTCCTGTGTGCTGGGCAAGCGCCGTAACTGCCGAGCCACCGCTCCAGCCCAAGGAGTTTCTAGATGTGCACAGGTCATGGTGGGATTACTTGACCTGAAGGACCTGCCAGGGAAGGCTCTCAGCTAAGACAAGTCAAATCCATTTTCCTTAGCACTGGGCTGTATTGAGTATCTGACCTTGCTACTGATTATAAAGCATCTTCACTCTTTTTGAGATGTGGTTGTGATTAAAGAAAGATTATAATGGAAAAGAAAAAAAAATTTTTTTTAACCTTTTGGAGCATAGTAGGGGTTGGCTGCAGAATCTTGTTTAGATTCCTTTAGTTATTGACAGTGCTTGCCTTGGACTTTTCCATTCAGGTTTCTCTGCTCTTTGGGTTCATATAAAAAAAATTCCAGGAATGTACTGAGTTTTGAGAAGGGTTCAGAAAAGGCTGTTGGTTGGGAGGTAATCTTTTTCCTTTTTGATCAGGAAACTGGAGACGGATCTCTTCTTTCTAGAAATATTTTTGTAGCTCAGTTAATAAATTTCAGCACAGGATGATTCATTTGCCATATGTATAGTATTACATCGGCATTACTATTTCCCTTCCATGGGTTTGTTATGTAAAGGAAAACTTCGTATTCCTAGTTTGACATGCTTGCCCCTTTTTCCTATTTTAGCAGTATGTAATACTGAAATAAAAATGTTCTCCCAGTACCACATAAGATAGTTTCCCAACCGCTCGCCCCCTGGAAAGCGGTGTTGCAATGGAGCATTGAGTGGGGGGAACAGGTACCGAGAGGACTTGGCGCCCCAGGCTGAGAGACACAGTGTGCCCCTCCCAGGTGCGGCTCTATGAGTGGACCACGGAAAAGGAGCTCCGTACAGAGTGTAATCACTACAACAACATCATGGCTCTCTACCTGAAGACCAAGGGCGACTTCATCCTAGTGGGCGACCTCATGCGCTCCGTGCTGCTGCTTGCCTACAAGCCTATGGAGGGAAACTTTGAAGAGGTAGTGGGGATACTTGGGGTGCAGACTTGCTACTAAACCGTGACCCTGCAGGTGTTTAGTGGGGAAGGGTGTTCAAGCCTAGTGGGGGGAGGAACATTTTCCCTGAGCATACATTCTGCATCCATAAGTATTTTTAGAGAGGACCCCTCCACCCCCCGCCCCCCATGCGCACACACACAAATCCTGAACTCAGGTAGGCTTCATCTCTGGGAAATTGTAATCAAATGGTCTGTGTTGTGTTAGTCCGATTTGGTGGGGAATCTCTAGGGTAACCGTTAACCACAGGATGCATCTTCTGCAGGGTAGGGCCGAGGCTTCTAACTAAAAGAGAGAGAGAATTGGATTCCACACAAACTCCAGTTGTATTTTCTTGTTGCATGTTGTCTGTTTTAAGATTGCCCGAGACTTTAATCCCAACTGGATGAGTGCAGTGGAAATCTTGGATGACGACAATTTCCTGGGCGCTGAAAATGCCTTTAACTTGTTTGTGTGTCAGAAAGACAGGTGAGTGACAATGGCAGAATGGTGGGCACTGTGACGCTCTGGATCTGTGGGGCTGAGAACATCAGCTGCTGTGTCAGCCTCAACTGCTTTTGACAGGTAGAATTCCCTTCTTGAAAATCAAAGTGCACATGGACCCGCTGCTTCAGACAGGCTCCCCTGGGATGCTCAGTAGAAGCTGTTCACTGTGTAGTCCTGTGTCCACATCTCAGGAGGGAGACAGTTTAAGTAGTGACTTCTCATGCTGTCTTTCAGTGCTGCCACTACTGATGAGGAGCGGCAACACCTGCAGGAGGTTGGGCTCTTCCACCTGGGCGAGTTTGTCAATGTCTTCTGCCACGGCTCTTTGGTCATGCAGAATCTGGGCGAAACTTCCACCCCCACTCAGGGCTCAGTGCTCTTCGGCACGGTCAATGGCATGATTGGTAAGGCCATCCCAGCAGGGCATGCTCCCATGTTTGGAGGGAGGAGGGAGACCAAGTGGACAGACCCAGGAGTTTGCCAGATGCTGCGATAGACATGCCCCTCTTTGTGGTGCTTGGCTGGCTACCCTGGTTAGAAGGTGCTTCCTGTAGGCTCTGGAGTACTCTGCAACTCACTGCCCCCTTCCTCCTTCAGGGCTGGTGACCTCTCTGTCAGAGAGCTGGTACAATCTCCTGTTGGACATGCAGAATCGACTCAATAAAGTCATCAAAAGTGTGGGCAAGATTGAGCACTCTTTATATCCTTCTCTGAACCTTCCCCTTGCTAGGAAGCACATCCTGGCACATGCAGAGAGCTGCTTTACTCTCAGCTGCTTCTGGAAATGTCTGACTTTTTTAGTTTCTTGTGTGGAAAATTTCAAACAGAAGTAGAGAACAGTACAGTGAATCAGCTGGTCTGTCATGAGAATGTACCTCTGGCCTTCTTGGTTACTGGTCAGACATTTCCAATCACAGCATAGGAGCATCTCCTCTCAGGGATCCTACCATGAGCAGCTCTCACTGACACAGGAGAACCCAGCAGAACAAGCTGGACTCCAGGGTCAGCCATTCAGGATAAGTAGAGCCCAAGTACTGGTGGAAATTTGTTTAGTGTGGGATATCAAGAGTTCTCTCTAGGTGTGGGAAGAAGGGGCTCTTGTCTCTGAGCCTGACTCAAGGAAGGAGCTGGTGTCTTGATTTTTTGCTCACAAGTAGGATTTTAGGCATTTTATTCATCCAGGATGCTTAGACAAGTGGTCCTTACCAGGCATGTACCTCATACTCACCTAGAGCACCTTTAAAAATACCCATGTGTGTCTGGACGGCCTTTATGCTAATTCCCCAATTGAGAACCATTGGATTAGGCAATAATTTTCTTTTAGTTCCAAAAAGCACTATGAATTTTAGCTGAAACTTTGTTTCCTGCTCCGGTCCTGACAGTCACTGTAGACTGTGGTCTTGCTGAGAGGTGGGGATGCCTGAGAGTCAGGGTGTTTCAGGTAAGTACATATTCCTTAACTCAGCTGTGCACCTGGAGATCCTTTCACACTGAGAGAAAGACAGAACCGGCCACTGGCTTCATTGATGGTGACCTGATCGAGAGTTTCCTGGATATTAGCCGCCCCAAGATGCAGGAGGTTGTGGCAAACCTACAGGTGAGCTGTGTGGAGTTCACGCCTAGCTAAGTGGAATTGCAGGGCAGGGCCTGCCAGAGGAATGGCAGGAGTCCAGGTGCCTGTCCTCCTGGAATCCAAGTTGTCAGCTGCCTCTGACCCTCAGTAATCCCTCATTGTGTGGGAAGGTAGAGTCCAAGGGAGAGGCTTGTGGATACCCACCAAGTAGCAGCAACTCTCCCCATGTTAGCCCCTCTACTTTAGCAGTGAGGGCAATTTAATTTGGGCTTGTCTGGGATCTCTGGCACGTCCCTGAGTGGGAGATAGGGTCAGAATCCTACAGGCACTGGGGATGATGCCTCTGGGGAGGAATGTTTGCTAATGGTGGCCTGTGAGCTAGCTTTGCCTCATAGGACCTTGCTGACCTGTTTTGCCTAGGAGCAGGGAGGGTTTCTGGTAAGTTCTTTGTCTCAGCTATGGCAGCAGTGGCCGTTGGGCATCTCCCTCCCAGCTGATGAGGAGAGCCCTTTGGCCTCATGGCCCTTCCCCTCCTCTCATTGCAGTATGATGACGGCAGCGGTATGAAGCGAGAGGCCACTGCAGACGACCTGATCAAGGTTGTGGAGGAGCTAACCCGGATCCATTAGCCAAGGGCAGGGATCCCCTTTCCTGGCCCTGCCCAAAGGCTCTGCCCTCCTGCCCACCCCTTCCTCTCTCCCACCACTGTCTTCTTGGCCATGGGAGGCCTTTCCCTAAGCCAGCTGCTCCCGAAGCCGCAGTTCACCTGTGTGGAAATGGGGCTTTCTTAGAACTAAAACCAGTTCACTAGACATCTGGGAATGGGCTGAAGGTGGAATAATTTCTCCCTGGATTTTTACCAGTCTTACATGATTCCAGCCATCACCTTGACCACCACACTTTGATTGGTGTTGGTAGTTGTCCTCCTTCCGGGAGGGATGTTGCAGCTCTTGGGCTGAAAGGAAGCTTGTCCTCGCTTTCTCTCCCTCTCTTTCTCTCTCTGTGTGAGTGAGACACTCAGGCTTTGTCCTCTACCACCTTTCAGTTGTGGGTGTGGGGAGGTTGCAGATAGAGGGGAAGATCGTCAGGAGGGTTTCATTGTCACTGAAGTGAGAGCTTCCTTTTACTTTCTTCTCTTGCCTCTGAGAGCATCAAACCTGAGGCCTGGCCAGGGCCAGGGGCTGCACCAGTATAAACCTGGAGATGGTGGATGACCCCCAAGCCACAGCCCTTTTGTCTCTGGGAACTCCCTTCTTCAGAAAGAAGGAGGTAGGGAACTGGGAATTGGTTGTTAGTTTCTGAGTTTTACCAAATAAAGTAGAATCTAAGAAGAAAGATACATTTGTTGTTGCTTTTCTTCCCTCTGCTTAGCTGTCCAGCATCTCAGGTATATTCTGCCCGTTTATTGCACACCTGGGCACAATCCCTTGCTTTATGACAACTGCAGTCACTTGTCCTTGCTATTAGAACGCTGCTTCTCAAGCAGTGAAATGACATCTGTACCTCTCCTTTGTTATGTGATTGCTTTTGGTGGGATTCCAAAGATGGTGAGAGTCATTTTGAATGCATTTGACTTGAGTCACCATTTGATTCTCTGCTAATCATCTGTAGGCCCAGGGCTGCTTTGCCTTTTCCAACGTCCTTTTACAGCCAGCTGTGTACTTCTTGTAGCCAGCCAGCTCCCAGCCATCCTTGGCCACCAAGAAGCTTCTCTTGTGCCTCCCAGCTTCCTGTTGCCACATGCCCTTTAGATTCCTATTTTATTTCCTCTGGTCTAATCAAATGTACATGTGGTGCCTTTGGTTTGAAAATACGGAATAGGTCACATTTGAAGTTCCACCTTCTGCAAACAGCCTGCCATCTTTCAGCTTAGCAGGTCAGAGTGGACCCTTACTCTGCCAGTGATCCAGTGGGAATAAAGACTCTTCTGTCCCAACAGTGAAATAGAGTTGATCTGGACATACTGACTGGCCCCTTAAGTTCAGCCTTTGATACAGTGTCAGGAAAATTGTGGCTTCAAGTTCAGACAGTGGTTTTGAGAGATTCTAACTTAAAGGGAAGAGGATGAGGGAACATCCTAGCTTCGGGGGTGAGGGGTCTTCCTAAGTAAGGCTCTTCCCAGGAGTCATTTCTTATGTTTTATTGCCCACCTTTCTCTCCTTTACTGTCTTGAGATTTTTCTTTTCTTTAAAAGAGAAGGACAGTGAGAGAATGAAAGAATCAATTTTATTTAGTTTTTCATCGGGCTTTCGTTGCTCTGACACTTCGTTGTGTACATGGGGCTGGGGTTTGAACCCACATCCTTGCACATGCCAGGCAAGTACCATAATCACTGAGCCACTGCTCCAGCCCCTCTCCTGAGATTTCTGAGGGTGGGGGATAAAGGTCTTCAGAGAGAAAATAATGCATGTCAAAAGCCACAGTTTTGAACTTGAAACTCAACACTGATTTGAATTCTTACAGTCATGGTTTGAATTTGAAAAAGTCCCGCCCCTGTGCCAGAGACCAGCTTTAATGAGGCAGGCAAGCAACAGTCTCTGATTGTGATTATTTTTATTTAATCCTGGATGGGCGGAATGACTATAAGGTGCCAAGATCAAAAGGAATGTGGTGGGATGATGATTCTGGTGCTCTTTAGTGGTCTGACCCACAGCCACCAGGACCCACTACATGCAGTCTTTGGTGACCTCAGTATTGAATTTGGAAGTCCTTGCAGTGTTTTGCTGTTTTTTGTTTCCTGGTCTTGGGTGTATTCACTTAGGATTGAATTCCAGCAACCCTTTGGAAACGGACATTCTGCTGCCACACTCCCACCCCTCTTAAAGACTATTAATCACCTCTCTAGGGGTGAAAGGTTGTCTTTGGAGCCTTGTTGCAGCCAGCTGGACAGGCTCTGTTCCATGTAGGCGCTGATGAGCTAGCCTCCCTCTAGGCCTCTGCATGAAGGGACCTTTGGGAGAATAATAGAAACACTGACTCATCACATGACTGGTTGGAAGGGTCTTGAGCCAGAGGCCGTCACTCTGAGCCAGCAACTTGGATCCTCCACCCTCAGTGGAGGGTCCCTTTTGTTCCTAAGAAGCCACAAGCCACAGAAGCGGGGAAGAAACACTGGGGAACTTAAGGAATATGCCCACTCGTCCTCACAGATGAAAAGCGTTAAGTTGGAGATTCTGGGAATCCAAACTGAGAAGCTTCAGGGTCAAACGGGAAGATAAAAAAAGGAGCCAGTTGTTGATATGAGGAGCTAGGTGATTGCCAGAGGTCAGAGAAACTTCAGGGGAAATGAAATGCCATGGGCAGTTCAGACCAAGAAGTTGCTTGGGGATTCCTCAAGACGAATTTGATATGTGCTGAGTATCCAGTATTCCTGATAAGGCAGAGTTGAGCTCAGAGCTGTGTATGCACTTGCACATGTTTGTTGAGGGATGCAGAGTGGAGGGTGTGGGGCTAACGAAAGTAGTAGTTAGGAATGGAGGTGTCCAAGGTGGGTGGGATGGTGAGAGGAAGGTGACCGCTGTGTAAAGGAAGCGTGTCCTGCGTGAATGTGGTGAGAACAGATGAGTGGTATCTAGTTGGCAGCGGAGGGGGAAAGCGTAACCTTTGGGTGTTTGAGGCAAGAAGGAAAGCAGCCCTAGCACTCAGGGTCCTTCGGACTCACCTAGGGAAGTTACATGCATCCTATCACAGACACTGGCAACCTGCTTGCTGGGAACTTGTCAACTAGATTAGAAGATGGGTCAATACTATCAGGTGAGTTATAGGCCTCAATGTGAATATCTGCAAAAATCAGCCACTTGGGTAGAGGCAGGGAGATTGGTTTAATTGCTGTTTAATAATCTCAACATTAAAACAAAGCAAACAAAAAAACTACAAACAAGTGTGTCGGGAACTAACTGCATCATAAGATTGCCCAAACAGCCAAACCATATTTGGCTGCATTAAAGTACAGTTCCTTTAGGAAGGAGGTGAGGCTCCAGGCCACAGTTGGCAGGGACCTCAGTGATAGGAGGCAGCAGAATCAAAGGATTTGGCTTGTTTGGTTGGGAAGTAGACACCTTGAGGTAAACCTAGCTTATTCCAAGGGGGATTGGGCTGCTTTTTAACAGGTACTTTTTCTCTGGGAATTGATGTAAAAGCTTGACTAATGGGGAAGATTCTTGGTCCCAGCAAAGGTAAAATCCGGTTCTCTCAGCTTCCTCCCAGCTGGATGAATTCTGAGTTCCGCCTGTCACTTGCTCATTACTTGTCTGCTTAAATCCTTAGTAGCCTTACCAGTCTCTGACCCCAACTGTAAATGGAGGCAAAAGGGAGCCCTCCAGTTCTGCCTTCATGGCTCCTCTGCCAGCTGCCCCACTTCCTTCACCCCCACTCCATGAGCCAGGAGGCTGGCCTTCTAACCCCATGGTGCCCGAGTAGCCTGTGGATTCCAGAACGGCTAGTGCTCCCTTCACACGGAGCGGTGGACCCACCTAGCCATGCACGCTCGGGTTAGGGTGTAGACTGAGGGCATGCCTAGACGTGCCCAGGGACGCGACGATCCTACGTCCTGTGCCCGGGTTTCCACGATTCTCACCTCTGGAAAGTAGAGGCGTCTAGGGCTTTACCGGGACGGGCAATGCCCCAGGGCCCGCAGAGTCCTTGCGCTAGCCTTGTTCCGGAAGATTCTGTCCAACCAGGGCCTGGGTCGGATACCCTCAACCCTTCGCAGGAAGCCGACTCCCAAACCCAGCTGGGGGTGTTGGCCAAGAGCTGAACCCCGCCCCCAGGGGTCCCTGATCTTTGCCCCCGCCCCGGGCTCCGCGCCTCTGGGAGAAGTACCGGCCGGCTGGCCTTAGACGCTGCCTTTTGTGTGTTTCGCTCGGAGGTGCGGGAAACCTCTCAGCAGTTCGCCGTGGCCCCCAGGCCCCTCCTCTCGGCGTCCCCAGCCCCCCGCTCCACTCCGCGTGCCAGCTCGGGGATCGCTGGTTCGCTCCCCTCGGCGCCAGGAGGAGGGGCGAGGGCTGGCAGCCCCCTCCCCCGCGTGCGGCGCCCCAGCCGTGCGGAGCCGGGGAGACCCGCCGCCGCTGGTCATGTGGGCCGGACTGCTCCTCCGGGCCGCCTGCGTCGCGCTCCTGTTGCCTGGGGCCCGCGCCCGAGGCTACACGGGGAGGAAGCCGCCCGGGCACTTTGTGCCGGAGAGGTAAGCGCCTCGCGCCCCGCCACAGCCGTGCAGGGGGTGCGCAACAGTCGCGGAGCAGGGAGGCGCGAAGGGACGCCCCAAAGTCGCAGGCAGCCGGAGACCGGGGCATCCTCTGGGGCTCTGTCCGCGCGGGCACACCCCAAGGGGTCTGGACAAAGACAGCAACTTGTGCCTCTGGTCGGGTGCCTGTTGTGCTCCCCTGGTTGGGACTGTCCTGCCCTGACCTGGAGGGACACGGAGATCTAGACACGGGGGGCGAACCCCTGGCGAGGGGTCCCCGGGATGTGCCAGCTGGTCTCTGGATTGACTGCCTTTCTCTCCAGAAAGTGCCGCTTTGGCAGCACCTGGCCTCCCCTGCGGCAGCTCCGGCTCAGGGCTGGGGGCTTTCCCGGTGTCCTGAATGCGCACACCGTGGACCTTGGAGCCGCCGGCGTCTCTCTGGGTTAATGCTTTGGTTTCCGCCTGTGTGCGAGGGGTGAGGGGTGGAGGGTGTGCCCCTTCGGTGGCTTCACGGACCAATGCCGCCCTTCGCACGTGTACCGCCTCCCTGGCGGTGGAGGGCGGTGAGCCAGTGTGCGTGATGCTTGGAGTGAGGGAACACGGTGTCAGCGGGCGGCCTGGCGGGCGGCCACGTCCTCTGGGGGGCGCGCGGCGGGGGCTGCCCCGCCAGGCTCAGCTCGCACGTGTGTTCCGCAGCCCCGGGCGGTTTACAGCCCAGATCGCGCGGGCTACGCGGTGGCTCCTGCCACCTGTCTCCTGTTCACCGCCAGCCTTGACAGGCTCCTTGGAACGCTGTAGCGGGCGCTCCACCCCTACCTACCTGAGGGCACAACTCCACCAACCTCTCCCGGAAACCTGCCATCTGCCGTTTTGGTGGCACCGCCTGTCCCTCTCAGAGCCTCCAGCGGCTCATCTGGTTAGCTCTGCTTGCGGAGCTGGAACTGCGGGCCCCTCGCTGGCCCCTCCTCCCAGGCTGCTGCTCTGTCGCTGCAGCAAGGGGAGGTGGAAAGTTCTCTCTTCTCTCTTGCAGACGCCGGTTGGGCCCCCACGTCTGCCTCTCTGGCTTCGGGAGTGGCTGCTGCCCTGGCTGGGCGCCCTCCATTGGCAGTGGGCACTGCACCTTGCGTAAGTGGCCATCCAGGTGTCCTGAACCTTCTCAGTGCACACTAGCAGAGTCCGTTGCCAGTCCTCAGTCCCTCGTCTGAGGTGCAGATAGATGGGGCCTCTGCCTCGATTTCCTTACCCCTATTTCTTCTCCCAGCCCTCTGCTCCTTTGGTTGTGGGAGTGGCATCTGCATCGCTCCCAATGTCTGTTCCTGCCAGGATGGAGAACAAGGGGCCACCTGCCCAGGTAACTGTGATGGTCGGTGGTTGATGGGAACACCTGAATTAACACTGAGATCATGTGTCAGACCCTGTTATCTTCCAACCACCCTTTTAGGTAATAATTTTTTATATCCATTCTCAGGATGAGGTCCTAGAGACACAAGTTTTGTCTTGCCCTGGGCCATGTGGCTTGGAAATGGCAGGGCAGGACTTTAACTCAGGCCCATCTGCCTCAAGAATCTGGGAGGAGCCTGGTGGGGCCGCTGTGGCTGGGGTGGCCACCTGGTGCATTGTGGTGTTGGCAGGTGCTCACCAGTGTGGTTCCATGCCTGTTTCAGAAGCCCAGGGACCCTGCGGGGAGTATGGCTGTGACCTTACCTGTAACCATGGTGGCTGTCAGGAGGTGGCCCGAGTGTGCCCTGTGGGCTTCTCGATGACAGAGACAGCTGTTGGCATCAGATGTACAGGTGAGAGGGCTGGGAGCAGTTGGGGGGAGCAGGAATTGTGACTCCTCCTGTCCTGGTGGGAATGGATTACAGAGGGTTGGAAGAGCCAGGCTGAGCTGGGACAATCTGCGATGGCCAGGGAGGCATGCAAGTAAAAGAGATGTGTCACTCGTTATTTCACAAATATTTACTGAGCACCTCTTAAGGGCAGGAACTGAGGTCAGGCCAAGGTTTCAGGACAATCAATTGATCACTCCTCTTATGAAGCTTCCGAATATGGAGAAAGGCTACAAGGCCAAGGACAGCTGTCTGTAATAGGGACTGTAATTGGGGAAGTGCAGGGAACTGGGGCCCACACTGGAGCCTAGGTTGGGGGTGAAGTGAGCAGGGTCAGATTCGGAAAGTGACATTTGAAAGATGGCAAAGCAAAACTCAGTAATTAGTATTTCATAAAAGTATTATTGGTTCGTGATTTTAAAAAGTTCTCACAACTTAGGAAAATCACCTAGGAGGACTGGAGGAACAGAATATAGGGGAATCATCTTAGAAGATGATGT
>PVKS010008190.1:0-69466 GCA_004027875.1 Aplodontia rufa
CACGAGGACCCGGGTTCAAACCCCAGCACCACGTACACAACTGAGTGTTGGAGCAACTAAGGCCATGTGAAAAACTAAATAAAGTTGTTTCTCTCTTTCTTGGTCTCTCTCACTGTCCCTCCCTCTTAAAAAAAAAAAAAAAAAAAGAGATCGTTGACGAAAACCCAAACAATGTTTTTGTATTTCATTCTTTATTCATTGAATAATAATAAAAGGAAAGTTGATTGGCATCACATATAAAGTCATACATGTTTGTGCCACTGAACGTAAATATTAAATCTTTATATATGTACTACTGTGTAGGTTCTAAGGATTTAACTACTGCTGGAATACACTTTAAATACTGAATACATGCCATGAGTTGAGGCTATAAAGACCAATATTATTACAAGTCTTTTCCTTCAAAGAAGTTATACTGGGACAAAAAGACATTGTCATATATTGATTACTAGGCATCTCTTTTTTTTTCTTTTCTTTTTCTTTTCTTTCTTTTTTTTTTTTTTTTTTTTTTTTTTTTTTTTTTTTTTTTTTTTTTTTTTTTTTTTTTTTTTTTTTTTTTTTTTTTTTTTTTTTTTTTTTTTTTTTACCATGGATCTAAACCAAAATGCTTAATCATTGAGCCACATCCTCAGCCCTTTTTAGTTTTTATTTTAAGACAGGTTCTCGCAAAGTTGCTTAGGACCTGGCTAAGTTGCTGAGGCTGGCTTTGAACGTGTGAGCCACTGTGCCCAGCATTATGCAATATTTTAAGTAGCCACGTCCTGTAACACTCATCAAAATATGTGCTAGCATCTTAGATCTATAGAGCAGATTATGCAATATGTGAACACAAAAGTAAATACTAATCAACTTAATACATGTTACAGAAATATATTCCAAACTTTATCAGAGAACAAAGGATGAGTTGGTACCTTATATAGCACAAAGTGTCATCAAGGTATTCCTTTGTTGGTTTTCCAACCTGGTCTTTCAGATGAGCCAAGTAGTAACATAGATGGAACGTAGTGGATTAGTTAATTATTGCTTTTAATTTATAACTACCAAAAATTCAGTAACTTAACACAGAAACTCTTATTTATCTCACAGCTCCTGTGGATTGGGAATCTGGGCATGCTTTCTTGGCTTAGATTTTGTAAGACAACAATCAATATATTGGCCAGGGCTGCAGTTTATGTGTTACTTAAATGGTGAAAGATTGGGAAGAAAACACTTATAGGATCACTGGGATTTCTGACAGAATTTGATTCCTGATGCTTTTAAGACCGAGGTCAAACCACTCCAAGTTCCTAAAAGCTACCCACAGTTCATTGCCAGGTAGTTTTCCTCAGTATGATCTCTTGCTTTCTCAAAGCCAGCCAGGGAGAAAAACCCAGCAAGGTGAGCACTGGAATCTCATATAATAAAACCATCACTCACAGAGATGCACAAACATTCTGCTTTTTTCTGTCAATTAGCAACAAGCCATAGATAGATTCCACCCCTTTGGGACAGAGGATGGTACAAAGCATGAATACAGGAGGTGGGACCACATGGACCAACCTGACAGGTGTCATGCCACAGACAGTTTTAAGGAAAGAAGATAACCTTTGCATAAAGAACATGTAATACACAGATAGGTTGAGAAAAGGTGGAAAGAAAAGAACTGTAAATTTGCCTTGGAAAAGTACAGTTGATTCTGAAAACTCTGAATCATACTTGTTTCAAATATGAAACTCTGAAAACTTTACAAAGGATTTTAACAACAACAAAAACAATGTTTTAGTAATACTATCTCCTAGCCAACATCATGCATTGAAAAAATGTGTTTAGGATTATGTATGTTCTCAAATTTAGCACATAAAAATACAAGATGTTTAGTTAAATTTGAATTTCAGGAAACTACAATTACTTTATATTAGTATATTTTAGTGTCCATTTGTTCAAAATATTTGGGATGTGTTTATGCTAAAATATTATTTATTTGAAATTCAAATTTAACAGGCACCAATGGTATTTTATATGGGAACCTAGTTATATCAGATCCTATTTTTTACTGACCAAAAATAAGGTATATTACTAATATCATTTTCATTATCATCCTGAAGATGAATTGAAACTTAGAACATTTAAGTCCTTGTTAAAAATACGGGATGTGTGTGTGTGTGTGTGTGTGTGTGTGTGTGTGTGTTTTACTGGGGTTTGAACCCATGGCCTCATGCATGCTAGGAAAGTGCTCTATAGTGGCCTACATACCCACACTGAAAACACAGCTATTTTTAAGTGGTAAGCATGGAATTCAAGTACAGTTTTAACATTTTAAAGACACTACCATTTTGGCCTTTATCTGCCTTTCTGCATAAAGTAACTTTTTAAAGTGTTTACTTAACAACATTTTCTCCATAAGTTAGAAAACTAAAAACAAGACAGGGAAAAATAGAAACTAGATGCACTTACTAGACACACTGAGTACACTTGGCAGTGATTCAATTTGGGGATGGAAAAGCTCCACAAGCCCAGCCCCTGCCACAGTGTTTAAGCAGTGGAGACCAAGAAGCAGAGGGAAGATGAATGAAGCTGGTGGAGACCGGCTGTGGCGAAGTAGAAAGTACCCGAAGTGAAGAACTTTGTGATCTGCGGGTTATTGTGTTACTCAATCCTTATTTTTTTTTTAACATGATCTACGCTGAAATTGCTTTGGCAGAGGTTTCTTTTCAACTTGATTTTATTCTCCTATTGGGCCTTGCTTTAGTATGCATTATAATCTATAAAATTCTCTCCCTCTCTCCCTCAGGAGAATGAAGGCTAGTGTAAACATTCAAAATAAACATGAGCCATTTCTCCTGAGAAGACATTGCATTGTACCTGTCTGCTAACCTTATAAACACTAACTATCGTTTTGGGCCTGAGGTGTATATTATAAAATAAGGTGCTTCAGAATCTAATTCCTCACTGTGATTAAGACGGAAGGATTTCAAAATGTTCCCAAAACATCCAAAGTGGCAGCTGTTGTATAGGAAGAAAGTTTTATTTGCTAAGGGGGTCAGAGTTGATGGTTGAATATTAAAGTGTTTTTTTTCAGTCAACTAAATTACAGTACATCACATAAGTTCTTACTTTGCTATAGATGTTAAATATATCACTTCTTTATTTAATACCTCTCTGTCTCTCATCCCACTCTGACCATTTGTCCCTTCATTCCCTATTTGTCCCCTTTATTAAATTTATCTATTTATAAATTTATTTTTTCCAAACATATTTATAACAGAAACTGTTTCTCCAAAGTGTAGTATGTATAATACCAAAAAGTGAATTACAATTTTTATATCAAAAGTTTGCAAAGAAAACAAGAAAAGAGGATTTTTTTTCAAAGCGAGAGAGAGGGACAGTGAGAGTGAGAAAGAGACAGAGAATTGATTTTATTTAGTATTGCATGTGACTTTTGTTGCTCAGACACTTTGTTGTGTATGTGGTATTGGGGTTTGAACTCACATCCTTGTGCATGCCAGGCAAGCACCATAACTGCTGAGCCACTGGTCTAGCCCCAAAAGAAGATCTTTATATGTGACTATCAGGATATATTTAGGTTATACTTGGGGAAAAAGTAGCCTCCATATTTCAGTGACCAAACATTACCAAAATCTATTCCCTGATAATGAATGATATGTTCCCAAAATAAGTTGATAGTATATTCTACTCTATACTTACCAAAAGCCCAAGGCAATAAGAAATTGTATCAAGGAAAAATGAAGATTTGAATCATGTCTCAACTGATTCCTGGAGCTCCTGCCTAGGAAAGGCTCCAGTCAATATTGCTCCATATGTTTGGCCCCCAATTATTTGGGAATAAGGAGAGTACAGTCCTGCTGTTGGCCTAGAAGGAGAGTAGAAATATTTGGTGGAAAATATCCATAATTATTTCTCAAAAGTGAGAATTTTAGACTGTTTTTTATTTTAAAAGTCACCTTTTTATTGAGTGTTTATGGAAGATTTAAAAGCAGACAGATCAATATTTACACTTGCAGATTAAATGAACTACCTTGCTGGGAAGGCATGAAATTGCTAGTGCTATATATACATCATGAGCATACATTCACAATTTTATCAAATACGCTCCCTTGAGAAAAACAAAAGCAGTTCTCTTACTACATAAGTAACAAGCATTTTTCTCTTCCATTTATTGAAATATTTTTTTAAAAAGAAGGTCTTCAGTTAGGTTATTTGAAAAAGAACAAAATGTAAGTGGCTGATGTGTTTTCTGAACTGATTTCACACTTCCTTATTGCTAGGGCAATAAACCAGAAGTTGTTATGTTGTGAATGCTTTATAGAAATGTATGAATTTTCACTTCTTATATGATTATCAATTTGCATTTAAAAATATCAAAAAGCTTATGGATTTCTGAGTGTTTTTTCATGAACTTGAATGGATATCACTAGATCCAATTTTTATGTGAAATAGTTTTTAAATCTCAATCATGGGGACACATTTTTTGTAAATCCTTTTCATATGATTTATTTCAAATAAGCAAAAATGTGGAATAAACTGAACACCTAGGCAAGGTTGAAGGATTGAATACATGTGAGTTTAAATGTGAATATCACAGAAGATGTTAAAATTGTATGGTAACGGTATTTTGATAGCTCAGCTTTTCCCTTCCTACCCACCCAACACAAAGAAAGGAAGTAGATTATCAGAAACGATTCACTTAATGGACTTGCCATACAGTATTTCTACTCTATCCTTAATAAAAAACTGCTCATTCAGTTCATAAATTGTACAAAGCAACTGACCTGGCATTTAGAAAATATGATCACCCACCGCAATTTTCTTCCACATGTTCACATGGTCACTCCTTGGGGGCACTACTTGTTTAAGGTAATTGAGTATTTGCCTTTACTGGTTGTCTCTGTTCATGATGCAGGCCAAACCAGTAGAACAATTGTCAGATATTTGTTTCCTGAGATTGGCCCCTTCTATGATTTTCTAGGATACTAATGTGGGTAGATTATTCCTTTTCTGGATCTCAGTATTAGCAATATGAAAAGGTAGAATAGAATGCGTGATGGTAGCAATCTCTCTGGGCAGCCAAGAAAAGAAAAAGGGCAGATTTGGGCTTGCTCTAACTGGTGATGGAGGTAATAACTACAGCCAGGATGTTTGGGTTGACCTTAATTCTGAAAAGTCTCAAGAGGTCACTGAAATTGTAACCAGTTCATTTTTCCCATTTCTTTCGAATCTTGTTCCGTAAGCTATAGTCTTGACCTGTCACATAATAGCATGTTTAAAAAGAAGAAAAAAATTTAAAAAAAGATTATACCAACATTTTTTGTGTGCGTGCTTACTTTTCTGGATTGGAAGCAGAATAGGTGCAAAATAGTTGCAGTGTATGTAAAAAACAGCATTTTAATCAATATGAGAAAAGAAATTGCTGGGTTTGATTAGAAAGAGGAAGAATCTCTACTAGATTTTTTTTCTTACATATCATCTGTTACTAATTGGTTTGAAAACATGCTTTTTAATTTTCTCTGAGCCTAACTTTATAACTATAAAGCAAGAAAAATTTAAAAAGCAAATTCTTTCTATTTAAGAAAAAAATCCATCAAATTGAGTAGGTAGCTTTGTAACAAACCAACATGAAGCAAAAGTGCTTAAACCTTAGTAACTAGAGACAGAAGCCCAGACTTGACACCCACCTCCTATGGCCATTTCCCTGCTGAGCAATATGTGACATGTTTCTTAATCACCCTGTTCAGCCTTTCTACTCTAAAAATGGGGTATAAATAGTACCTGCCTCAAGGGGTTAAGTTCATGATTAGAAAGTAAGTCAACTGAACAGCCCACACACGTGGCTATGAATGAAGATTAGTTGTTTTTACTAGTTAGTCTCATAAGTTTATTATATCTACCTGTCACTTCTATTTTACTTCTAAAATGCACCAGCTTCTTTGTCTTACTTCCTGTTTTTATTGAATCAAAAAATGAAGGATTAAAATAATATGTTCAATTACATTCATTGTAATTGTACATACATTATTATCTGCATTAGTTATTTTATGCATTCATTTTTATGTTTATCTGTCCTCTTCATTCTTATTTTATAATTCCATTGCTATTGATGAGAGCTATGGTTTTCTATTTAAATGTATGCATTTAAATCCACTGTGTGTTCTCTCAATAATCATGAACAATGTAGAAATTATAAATTCAGTGAAAATATAGTAAAATTTTTAATTTCATTAGCTTGCAGGTCTGATTTTGTTTCTTAATAAGTCCTGTGCATTCATGGTGTTACTAATTTAACTGGTAATTTGCTTTGGGATCTAAGATGATTTTTACCTACTGTTTAATTCTCTATTTCCTTTGAAAATTGTTTTTTTTCTATTTCCTTTATTAATTAGAGCTCTACAAAACATCTGTAGAAGTTTCACAGCTCAGATATCTAAGATTTTTGTGTTATTCTACTTTGGGAAAACAATGTCTTATTCCCTAGAAAACCCCAGTAGAGACAGAAAGTCATGGGGTCATCATTGGCTGCTGCAATGAATTGCCTATCATGGACTGGGTGTTACCAGTCCCTTTAGACCATAACATTGGATGTTTGTACTATCTATATTTTGTCAAGTGGATATAGATAGTTTTTAAGAAATTGGATCAAAGCACGTCTAAATACAAGTGCATTGTATGAGCAAGTGGTTAGATTCCTTTTTCACCTGCTCTTATTCTTTTTCTCCTTCAATTCATACTTACAGCTTTGTGGAGAGTTCTGTAAAACCAGTTCCCTGAGGGGAGAACATCTCAAGGATAGTTCACAGACAGAGCTGCATGATATTCTTGTACCAACCAGAAGTGGGCTGCTGCAGTGCTACAACTCCATTGAAAAGTCTGCATGAAAGACACAAGAAATTCTCTTAGTGAACAGATCTTCAAGCAGTACATTTACCAGTCCAATTTGTCATTTGATATATGTGCGTAAATATGAATATGTCATGCTTTGTGAGAAATGGCTAATAGTTTGCCAGCATGGTTAGAGACTTTAAAGCAACTGGACTGGAAGTTTAGTGACTAAATGGTCCTGAGAAGACATATGTGGAAGAAGCTCATAGAATGGGAGCACAAGTAAAAGGAGTTTACATTATAGGTTCAGAATGCTAGGTAAAATGGATCCTCTGTAGAACAGGCTCTCACTAATAAGAAAATATGATATATTCTATGTATGTCAGTCAGTGTTATTCCTGTTCATCTCAATGCTTGCTCTATGGTCACATAAAGCATTAAATGATGACACAGATGGAGGCTATGCATGGGCTCAAGAAGATGGGTTTCCTCTTATTGAGTCTTGCTACTACCATGCTGAGCTGCTGATGTGATTTGATTCTAGGCTCCTACCAACTGGCACATTTGAGTACATTGGATTCCTTCCACAATGGAAAAAGCAATGATTAGTCTGTACTAGAATAAATGCATAACTTGAATATGGATTCAATTTTCCAGCTCATATTTCTCCTTTTAGAACTACCATCTGTGGAATTAGAATACTCACTTATTATGGTATTCTGTATAACATTGTTTCTGGTCAAAAATTTTATTTCACCACAAAATAAAATATAACAATCGACTTATGCCACATAATTGACTGATTTTATTAGCATTACTACAGAGTAGCTGGAATTAGAAAATTTTGAAATGGTCTCCTGAAGAATCAGCTATGAGCTATGGTGCCACATAGGAGACAACATAAACATAGGATAGGATTCTATCCCTCTAGGAATCGGGTATGTGTTTATATATGTATATGTACATGTATGTATATGTATGTATGTATATATGTATGTATGTATATATGTATGTATATGTATATATATATGGATATGTATATATATATTTTGGTCAGTGTTCATGGGGATTTTTTTCCATAGTGAGGACATCAACTGGAAATCAAGGGATGACAGTAGGAATGATCCTGTCACTACAAACCTAGTAAAACACCGACACAAATTTTTATCACATTTTTACAACTTCAAACATCGCTGGTTTGAAGATTTTGCCTTCCACCTAGGGATATACAATTATGTCATTTAATTGGAAGTTTAAACTGCCTCCTATCCATTTTAGTTTTCTTAGGTCACTGAACAAATAGAGGGTTATGTTAAGGGGCTGACCAGGTTGATTGATTATAATTACTAAGGGAACTTTGAGGTTACTGATTAAAAGTGGAAGAAGGAAAAACAAGAATTGAAATTCAAAGTATTTTCTAGGTACCTCTTACTACTTTTATGCCAAATATTAAAAGCAGACAAAAAGTTAAGGCCACTGAGGATAGAAAATAATAAAGGTATAAATTAATCTATGAAGATTTTGACAGCTTACGTTCTGAGGGTAAATGGATAACAGACATAAACAGTGACTATAAAATATGATAATATAATGTGTTACAGAAAGAGAACTTTATCTTCAGTCAATATTTTTCTTGCCGGTTCTATACTATTTCTTAGCTATACTGAGTCTATCATTGAATCTTTCAAAAATATACTTCGTTTATGTTGCTGTTTTTCATTAATAGAATTTTTATTATTTTCATGATTTCATAGAATAGAGTAGATTTATGCTACTTGTAATATTTTTCAATCTAAATTTGTGAGCTGTGGTCATAAACTAGTAGGGAGAGTAATTAATGCTGACTATTGTGGTAAAGTAGTGAGAATGGAACTCATACCCAGGAAACTGGCTCATGTTTTTTGATAACAAATATACCTGCCAAAAATTATATTCCCCAGTCAAATGAAATGTTCAGTGTGCAATTTCTCTGATTATTTAGGAGGCATATGTGGAGAATCAACATGCTGCCAGATATCATTCTAGGTGCTGAGAGTCTGATGAGATCAAAGGAAGGGTTTGTATACTCATAGAGATTAACTTTAGGAAGAGGAGGAAATGAAGAAAGGAAAATATCAGATTGGGTACGAATTCTGCAAAGGATTAAAGTAAGGTTAATTCATAGAGTGGGTGGATATTAGTTTAAATCAGGTTTGGGGTAAGCTTCAGAATCAGCCATGGCAGAGAGGAAGAATAGCAGATGGGAATAAAATTGGCAAAATTTGGAACCATGGAGATGAGTAGTTTTGCGAGAGAGTAAAAGGGAAAACATTATAGATTTTAAAAAAAATTGAGAAGACTGGAAGCCAAACAGTTAATCTACAAGTAAGTTAAGGAATTCATATTAAATTAAAAGTATTATTAGAAGCCATTGACACGTTTTCTACCAATTCCATGATTTAGTCATGCTTCTTAAAATATCCCACATTTTCATTCTTTGAAAATACAGAGCTTAAAACACACCTGATAAAGAATCAAGCTACACTATATCTGATTATTTCTCATAAAAATGTCTTTAAATATATTATCTTTTTGCAGATTACTGAAGAGTATAATCTGTAAATGAAAAAAATAGATTTCAAAGTATTTATCCTCCTATATAAGAAGTTATATTCATATTATATTTCATAAAAGTCATATTATTTTATATGTAAGGAAATTTTAGCTCATGATTTTTAAACTGTGTGTCATTAATTATTGAATCAGTCAGTGTCAAAGATGGAATCTGAACCTAGGTATTTAGGTACTAGGTACTTAGCGTTTCATAACAAATACATATTTTATCTGTGTGAAATATGAACCACAGGTACACAAATATATTATTATGTGAAAAGTTTTATGCATTTATGACACATATTACAAATATTTTCCCATTGTTTATGAGTTGTCTGAACTCTCAAGATTGTTTTCCTTGCTCTTCAAATATTTTTCTTTATTAATGCTTTTGTGATAAAGCAGATTCTTTTTTTTTTAATTCTGGGATTTCTTGTTTTCTGGCTTGATGGAGTCATATTATAGAATGGCACTATCTAAGCTTATATTTTATGTCTTTTACCAAGTTTCACAAGTGATCATGTTTTTCCTTTCATGGGAATGTGTTTTCCCTTCTTTTATTTAGTTGAGTCCTTCCTTCCCTGACCTTTCCCTCCCTTTCTCTCTTTCAAGTGATGATTATTCCCATAGGCAAATGTTTGTGTCCCTCTAAAATACATACATTGAAATCCTAATACCTTAGGTGGTGGAATTAGGAGGTGGGGGCCTTTAGGTGTTGTTTACATCACAAGGACAGAGCCCTCAGGAATGAGATCAGTGCCCTAATAAAAGTCCTGAGAGAGACTCTTAGTTCATTCCAGCATATGAGGGCAAACCAGGAAGCCACTGCCTGTGAACCAAAACATTGGGCCTCTGCAAACACCAAGTCTGCTAGTGCCTTGGTCTTGGGCTTCTCAGACTCCAGAACCATGCGAAATGGATTTTTGTTGCTTATAAGCTTTTCATAGCAGCCTAAATTAACAACTTACAGAAATGTTGAAACCTTAAACCTTAAAACACTATATTCCTTTATATTTTTTCTTTCATAAATGTATAAAACTAAACATTCCCACAAAATTTGCACCCATTCTTTATTCATTGTAAGAACTTTAAAGTAGTTAATTCGTGTAATTAAATATTTATTATTGCTTATCAGGTATTAGATATTTGCAAGGTGAAAATGAGATATTAAACGTGTTTGATTTCATGAAATTGTGGATTTAACTACTTTTAGAAACAGCTTTCAGGCAACTCGTATGAATGAATTGTATTTTGAAGCTGTGGCATAATGGCTTGAACTTTGCTTCAACCATTAAGAAGAACAAAATTCAAACTAAGAAACTAAAATTTGTGCAAAAGTGTTAAACCTCTTGCATTCTGTCTCTAACCATCCATTTTAAGATGCCCCAGGTCCTGGTCTACTTATTTGATAGCTATTTTAGCTGTACAGAGATGAAAGCTCAGGTGAAGACTCAGTAAGAAAGCTGATGTGGCACTTAATATGTGTGCTTGAAAAAGAGCCTCCTTTTTTTCTTTATAATGCTCTAGATTTGATGATAAAGACAGCTATTTTTTTGTGATTGAAACATCACAAACTTTATTTTTCAATACATTTAGAAATAATGTTCTTTATTGAAAAATTCTATTACCTTCCTCAGACTGCAAAAATTTAAATACAAGGGCTGGAGTGGTGACTTAGCAGTTTCAGCACTTGCCTGGCATGCGTGAGTATGTGAGTTCAGAGGCCACTACCACATACACAACGAAGTCTCAGAGCACTGAAGGCCACATGGAAACTAAATAAAATTGTTTCTCTCTTTAAAAAAAAATAAATATGAAAACTTTTGCTAAGCTATTCTAAGAAAAAGACCAGAATAAGGACAGAACCTTGCTTTGCGGTCGATAATCTAATATTTTATGTAATATTTTGAATATAAAAAGAGCAAATCCCATTTCATTGTCTAACTTCCATACGTAAAGGTAGTTATGATAGTACTGTGAAAGTATGGTGTGATTTTGCTTTGTAATCTTCCACACTTCCCATATGACACACAGGAAAGGATACTGATTCGTCGCTGTTCTTATCGAAGGATTCAAATGGGGTAGCAATAACATCATCCATCATAACTGACTACGGGAATCACTGCGGAGAGTGTAAAGTGAAGTTTCATCAGTGACATGAACATACATGTTTGCCCGAAAATATGAACCTTTTAGTTCACACCTAGCCAGTTTGCAACATGTTGTATTCCATGTTTATTTTAGGAAGTTTTGGAGACAATATGATGCAGCAGAGAAGGAAAGGGAAAGGAGATGGTTAGAATCTAAACAACAGGAGTGAGCACCAAAGCCTTTTCAAATTTCAGTGAATTGAGAGAAAATAATTTACCTCTCACTCCTGGAGCCTCAGTTGACTCAGTTGTGAAATGATGAAAATACATGCATTGAAGATCAAATGGGAAATATAATAACTATACAATATTTGTGCACAAATATTGTGCACAAATATTGTATAGTTATTATACATGTATTCAATGCATGTATTTTCATCATTTCACAACTGAGGCAACTGAGGCTCCAGGAGTGAGAGGTAGCATTTTAACTCAAAGCTATTTTATCAGTGGTAGGTAATATATGTGGTAAAAATAAATTGTTGGGCCAAACTTTTACTCCTTAACTTTAGTCTTGACATTTAAACTGTGTGTGTGTGTGTGTGTGTGTGTGTGTGTGTGTGTGTGTGTGTGTGTGTGTTTAAGAGAAAGGGATAGTGAGAGAGAGAGAGAGAGAGAAGAGACAGAGAGAATCAATTTTATTTAGTTTTTCATGTGGCTTTTGTTGCTCTGACACTTCGTTGTGTACGTGGTGCTGGGGTTTGAACCTCACGCATGTCAGCCTAACACCATAAATGCTGAGCCACCCCTCCAGCCCCATTTAAACTGTGGTTTTTGTTTTTTTGTTTTTGTTTTTAAGAGAGAAGGACAGTGAGAGAGACAGGGAGAGACAGAGAATTAATCTTTACTGAGTTTTTCACATGGTCCTCCTTGCTCCAATACTTAGTTGTGTATGTGGGTGCTGGGGTTTGAACCCACATACCTGCACATGCCAGGCAAGTGCCGTTAACACTGAGCCACTTCTCCAGCCCCCATTTAAACTGTTTTTGACCAAGGGTACACAGGCAAAGGTTACAGAGTGCCAATTCCAAGACTGATGCTTAAGCATTGCAGATTTCTACTTGTTCTCTTCCACCTCTGTGGTTGACATAAGAGGATTTTATGGCTTGCAGTTGATCTAAATTGAACTGGTGAATTAAGGATAACTTACTGAGTTTGGTCAAAGCAATGGGGTAACCAGTGAACCCAATTACAGAGATGAGTAAAAGTCAGGAATCAGTAGGATAAAGAAGAAAGTAGTTTGAAGAAATTAAAATTAAAACATCTTTCATTTACCTAAGTGTAAATTGAAAATTCCACATCCAGTTTGAAAGCTCACTGGAAATGTTCAGGATAGGAACACACATTTGACACTTATCTATTTATAGACATAGGAAGGATATTATCATCTAGGGAGCAAGTGTGGGTGAAATAAGAAAACAGGAGAGGGGCTGGAGCGGTGGCTCAGTGGTTATGGAGCTTGCCTAGCATGTGCCAGGACCAGAGTTCGAACCCCAGCACCATGTACACAACTGAGTGTTGTAGCAACAAAGGCCACATGAAAAACTGAATAAAGTTGTTTCTCTCTCTCTCTCTCACTGTTCCTCTTTCTTAAAAAAAAAAAAACAGGAGAGGATTCTTAAGTCTTATAATTTTTAAATATTTAAGAGTGTGTGCAAAGAAAAAGTAGGTAATAAAAGAAACTGAGGAAAGAAAACAACATAGTAGTAAGATTCAGTTTGGGATGCCCCTAAAGACAAACTTTAAATGTGTTTCTGGAAAGAAGGGGTTGGTGAGAAAATTTATAAAATCCAATGAACAACTTGATTGGCTGGGTGAGTTGACAGCTAAGTTAGTAGCTGTTCTGGTAAGATGAAATTCCTTGATTATCTTGATTAGAGCCATTTCAGTGGATTGAAAGCACCATTACTTTAGGAATTCTACTCAAAATAGGGGTAACAAACAGGAGAAGATATGGTTAAGTTGGTATTTTTTAAATTTTTAAAGCAGATATGTCATGCATTTCTATCTGTTATTTATAATGATCCAATAAAAATATGTTAATGGAGACAGACTAACTTTAGAAACTAAGTCCTTTACTGTGAGAGGAAGGATTCTGTGATCCAGGTAAAATTTGAAAGTTTGCTTAGAGGGCAGCAAGAATAACTGTTTTGCTTTATTAAGAGTGAAAACAATACATGGATATAAATTTGCACAGATTGGTAGACTACATATTGAGAAAGGGGATTTTGAATTTTATTTTGCCAAGATTTCTAAATACTTAGTAAAACAAAGCATATGCTATTAACTGTGAATTTGGGTAAAACTGGACCTAGGAGAAGGAGTAAAAATTATGAAATGGTCATTATGAAGAGTTGTAGACGTAAAATAATAGAAAATATAGAATGGGTCACTGAGATTTAAATTCACAAAGTTAAATACCATCAACAAGTTTGTGAGTGTTCTTGTGTTATATTCTAACTGTTCCTCTAGAAGTATAAATTGAGAGTTAATATTCACCAGGGTTAGAAATTTTCCAGGTACCAGTTTATTACATCATTTTAGTGGATTAACTGAATAAAATATATAATTTCCACAGAATTTGATGTGGATCCAGAAAACTCTCCAGGAAAACTGTCGTACTTGTGTTGTTACTTAGTATTATCATTGGTTTGATATTTTCATACCCCATACCATGCATTTCTGTGATTGCTTAGCAAAGAGAATGAGAGAGAAAGAGAGAGAGAGAGAGATGAGCAATTACATGCAGATCATATAGTATTTATATCAAAAAGGTTCCATGTTTCATTCATTAAAGTTAACATTAAAAGTGCATAATAAGGAGGGACAGCTATATTAATGAAAGTCCCTAATATTTCCTGTATCAGATGAACATGCTGGTGGAGAAATGAAGCAGTTCAGTGGATGATGTATTCAAAAGACTCATTATGATAACGTCATGGAATTTAACTTAGAAAACTAAGCAAATAAAGAAAAATAAATTTGGTGGATCAAAAGTAGCAAGAATTTCCAGTGTAACTGATTTTCCAATCTGTACAAAGCTTTGTTGACAATGGCATGGTAAAATAAGTGAGACAGAAACATGGAAGTAGAGGTCAAAGAATGAGCACTGAGAAACACATTTCTGATACTTGTTTCAAATGGCACTCACTTTCATTGGCACTTATTACCAGTGGGAATGGGAAAATAAAGTAGTTCAGAAGAAAATGTCATTGGAAGTGAATAATTCATTGGCCTGAGAAGCTGAGGGATTTGAAAGGTCATGTATATGGATGTTTCAGTTTCCCACAGTGACAAGGACTGAGGGAAATAAAGTAAGAATATTTACAGACATTGCATTACATGAAAGAAAGGTTGTAGGCAGTATAATCCAGGAAGAAATAGCTGGGGAAGACTCTTTCCTCTTCATCCAGGCTAAAGGACAGAGTTTGAAGACGGAAAATAAAAGCAACACAAAAACTCAGCCGTTCTGTGAGAGTACTACAGTTCTAGGAGGGACTATGGGGACTTGAAAAAGGAATAATTCAAACAGCAAGATACAAACACTAAGAAAGAACAGGTACAGAAGCAAGAGATCTTTTTGTTGACAAGAGGTATAGTAACCACATATGGGAGTCATGAATGGAAAGATATTGTGTCCAACTAAGGCTTGCACAGAGTCATATGGATGACTGTGGAAGTTTTGGGATATTAGGTATTCCTGAAATAAGGAGGATCATACAATGATTAAATTAGTGCTGATGGCTTCTTGGAGGCAATTGGCTAATCAATTCCAATTTTACCTTCCATTTTAGGATAAACTGGTTAAAATGTTTATAAGTTGACAGCATTCAGACACAGTCATGCTGAAAACGTGGAATCCTCCAGGATCTCTGTACATAGAGCTTTTTGTATCATCTTCAACTTTTACATCAGGACAAATTAGAGTCAGAGTGGGAGTAACACACAGTGCTAATAGAAATTACTCCTCTGAAAGGTTTTTGTGGAAAGTCCACAAATAACATCAATTTCTACTTGACCCTTCTTTTGTTACTGTTTTAGGGTGTATGGTTACAAGAACAATCCAGTAAAGCCAGACTGCATTAATTTGTATTCTGGCACTTCTTGGTAATATTCTCAGGCAGGTCACTACACCTTTTTGGGTTCTGGTTCAATTTCTGGGAAAGTCTACCCCACAGAGGCATGATTGGGATTAGATGAGGTAATTTATGCCAGACACTTCGCACAATGCCTCTCACAAGCATTTTGATATTATTATTATTATATTTCTTAATATAACTGTTCTCATCTGCTTCCATTGCATAAAGCTTCCTAAGTATGGTTAGATTATATTTCTATTTGTACAGTAAAATACATCTGGTTAGTTTCCAGTAACTGTGGATATCTCTAAAGAAGATATTCATAATTTATTTTTTGTTTGCTTTTGTATCATGAAGGAGAAAATCAAGGATTTTTTTAAATTGCAGATATTAAGTTTTAGATCTAATACTTAGACATAATATTTCCTGAAATGAACTTAGAGATTATTTTGTATTTGTTAGTAAATTCTCAGCAAGAAAATGCTTTAGTATCCTATGATTCAAATTCTTACCAGGAGAGAATGGAGCCATTGCTCAGTGGTTACAACACTTGCCTGGCATGCCCAAGGACCCAGGTTCAAAACCCAGCACCACAAATACAACTAAGTATTGGAGCAACAAAAACCAGATGAAAAATTAAATGAAATTGATCCTCTCTCTTGCTCTCTCTCTCTCTCTCTCTCTCTTTCTCTTTCACTGTCCCTCTCTCTTAAAACAAAAACCAAAACCAAATCCTTACCAAGAAAGTAAAATACCTGGAAAACTATCAATGGCCTATAGTGTTTCAGAAGTGAACCACTCAAGGATCACGTCTTATACTTGTGCAAACTGTTACTAGGTTTTTGAAGTTCAAGCCAATAATTCTTTCATTGTTTAATTGAAAACTATAAGTCATTGCTCACAGCCATCCACCATGCAAACATGGTGGTAGTGGTGGTGGTGTAAATTTTACTGTTTGCTAGCATTGATTTCCTGGTATCTTATAAGAGTTCGGTATCAGGATTTTACCAACTTCATGAATAAAGAGAATTTCCATGCTCTTTTCTCCTCTTTATGGACAAAGATATGATATACTGTGTGATAGACTCTAGATCTAACACGATCTCATTCAAGAAACTATTGTTGAAATAACACTTTCAGTATTTTTGCTTATATTTATTTTTACTTTTATTCTCACATATTTTAACTTTTTAAATCATGTTGAGAACATAGTGGTTTTCTAAAAAGAGGTTCCACTCCCTTAACCTTTATATTTTTCTAGACATACAATATGCTATTTTTTCCTCTTTAAATCACCCATTTTTCTGAGGTTAAAAGTTTATTCTACTCCTTCCTGTTTTCTTTCCTCTTTTACAAGTAATTTAATTTACTTGATTAATCTAATAAATACCTCTAGAATAGATTTGCCAATTGCACATTTTGTCTTCAATATAATATTTATCTTAACACAATTTTAAATATTTACAGTATTTTGAAGCATAATATTAATTTTAATATTCAATTTATGGTTGTTAATATTTAAGTAGTATGGTGCTGTTTATCTCCTCCATTTCTCTAAGAAGACTTTTTTTTGAGAGAGTGAGAAAGAGGGAGAAAGAGAGAACTAATTTTTATTTATTTTTCATCTGGTTCTGGTTTTTCCAATACCCAATTGTGTACATGGTGCTGGGATTCGAGCTCAGGTCCTTGCACATGCCAGGCAAGCACTCTAACTGTTAAGCCACCACTCAAGCCTGATATTTGTTTTTCTACAAGAGAGCAGATTAAACACATTTACAGTGACTCCAAGTTGCTTGTATTATGGGTGAAGAATGAATTTACACTTTGTCAGTGTTCCTAAGAATCATGAACTCTAATGAACAATTAATAGATTTTGTAATGTTGTGTGGTCGCTAAAAAAGAAAGAACCTCTTTGTATGGTACATAGTTTAATACACACCCTCATATATAAAATATAAATCTTTAGAACCATGTTTATTTAATCAGGGTATAATACAGTGTAAAGTACAGGGTTTACAGAGTAGTTTTGGGTACAAAGGCTAGCAACACTAATAGCTATGTGAGCTTGGGCAGCCCTAAACCTATTTCAATTTATTGAGTTTTATTTTTCCTATGTCTAATATTGCTGTGACTAATGGATATATATTCAAATGAGAATAAATCAGTACAGGCCCACATGGTTTTAGGGCCTGCACTGAGTAAACAGAAGTAGTCCTTCCTAATTGGCCTCTAAATGTGACCTGGTGTGTCTCTCTTGTGGTTATTAATATTCTTTACTTGTTCCTTGTTCTCTGTGCTGAATATCTTATGTCTTGTTGAGTTTCTCATTTGGTTGGGTATATTTGGGGTTCATCTAAGCTTCCTGTATGAGGACATCTGTCTTGTTTGTAACATGTTGCTCTACTTTGCAATAGAATACTAGAACTTGTTTCTTCTTTTCTATTGTAAATATTTTACCTGTTAACCAAAAACTTTATCCCCCACATCCCCTTATTATATTCAGCTCAGAAACTCATTATTATATTTTCTGCTTCTATAAAAATTTTTTTTAGCGTCCACATTTGGGTGAGAATAACACAGATAACACATTTGTGTTATTTGTCTTTTCTTTTACATCTCATTTCACTTAGCACAATATTCTCTGGGTTCATTTACGTTATTGCAAATGACAGCATGCCATTCTTTTGTATGGCTGAGCAGTAGATACCACATTTTCTTAATCCATTCATCCATTGATAGACATTTAGACTGATTCCATATTTTGGCTATTGCAAATGATGCTGCAATAAGTACAAGAATGCAGACATCTCCTTACTCTATTGTCTGAGAATATCTGTCTATGTATCTTCTGTCTTTCACCTTGCAATTAATAAATGGGAAAAAGAAATAAATAGACATTTCTCAAAACAAAAAATAAAAATGCCCAAAATATGAAAAAGAAAGTTCAACAATTCTAACTATCAGGGAAATGCAAATCAAAATTACATTAAAATTTTGTCTTATTCCTATGAAAATGGCAATTGTCAAGAATACATGTAATAATAAATGCTTGCAAAGGTTATGATGAAAAGGATACACTCATACATTGTTGGTGGAATAGCAAGTTAATACAAAAGTGGCATGAAGAGTCTGCCACTAAAACTGGCATACTATAGTGGTACAGGAAAATCAATGTTAGTAGCAGTGCAATGCACAATAGTCAAGTTATGCAACCAGTCCAGGTGATGTTCAACAGATGAATGGATGAATAAAATTGGTATACATACACAATGAAATTTTACTCACTCATAAGAAATGAAATCTTGACATTTCCTGGTAAATGGATGAAACTGGAAAACTTCATACTAAGTGAAATGAGACAGCCTCAGAAAGTCAAGGATTGAATGTTTTCCCTTAAATGTGGAAATTAGACCAAAGCAAGGAAAATTGGAGGAGTATCTCATGAGAATAGAAGGGAAATCAGTGTAGTACGGGGAGCAGGAATTGACAGGAGGGAAGAGGACAGGAAAGGAGAATAATGGTGGAACACAATTGATCAAATTGTGCTGTCTATACATATGAATATACCTCAGTGAAATCCATATGTATGTATATCTATAAAGCACTAATTACAAAAAATATATAAATAAATAGAAGGAAGACCAGTAGAGTAGAGGAGAACAAGGGGAAGGTGAAGGGTAAGTATTAGGGACTAAAGTGAAGCAAATTATAATCCATGCATGCATGATTGTGTCACAATCAGACCTAATATCATGTATAAATATAATTCACTAAAAATTTATAAAATAGGGGCTGGAGCAGTTGCTCACTGGCATGTGCAAGGATGCAGGTTCAAACCCCAGAACCATGTACAGAGTAAAGTGTTGGAGCAACAAAAGCCATACGAAAAACAAAATAAAATTGATTCTCTTTCTCTCATTGTCCTTCTCTCAAAAAATGAATTTCAAAAAGTTTATAAAATAAAAAAGAAGGATTTTGGTGCTTTTTAATCTCAAAAGATTCCATCATGTATATGCAACACAATTTCTTTTCATTATTAATTCATCATGATGGAACACTTAACATTTCTTGGCTGTTGTGAATACGGTTATGATCAACATGGGAGAAAAAATTGAGGACAAAGTTTACATGATCAACTCAACAGAGGCAGAAAAAGACAACTGATAAAATTCTACATGTTTCATGATCAAAACCTGAAAAATTAGGAAGAGTAGGAATATATCTCAACATAGTATAGGTCAAATATATATATTTAAAAAAACAGTTAAAATCATACTGAATGTAGAAAACCTGAGTAATTTTATTCTCAAAGATCTTTGAAAAAACAAGGATAACTACTTTCACCACTTTCATTAAACACAGACTGAGAAACTTAACCAGAACAATCAGGCAGCAGAGAGAAAGAAAGAGCTTCCAAATTGGAAAAAAAAGAAAGTCAAATTGCAATTTTTTTTTACAGATGTCATAATTTTAAATGTAGAAAACCCCAAGGACTCCACCAAAAATATTTTAGAACTAATAATAATATTCCAAAATATTGCAGGATACAAAAATCAGTAGCATTCCTATATGCCAAAAGTGATTTTTCTAAAAAAGAAATCAAGAAACATACATTTATAAAGCTACAAAAAGTAAAGCTAGGGATAAGTTTAACCAAAGAGGTGAAAGAAGTATTCATGTATTAGAGGAATCAATATTGTTAAAATGTCCAAACTACCCAAAGTGATTGAGAGATTCAGTGCAATCTTTATCAAGTACCAATGGAATTATTCAGATAATTTTTTTAAATCTTTATTTTTTTATGAATCCATTAAAAAATTCAAGTACTCAAAGTAATCTGGAGTAAAAAAAGCAAAGTGGGAGACATCACACTACTTAACTTCAAAATCTATTATAAAGTTGTAGTAAACAGCATAGTATTGGCATGAAAACAGACAGACCAATGAAACAAAATAGACCCACACATCTATAGGCACCTGATCTTCAACAAAGATTTTAAGAACATGCAAAGAACAGTCTTTCCAATAAATGTAGTAGGAAAATTATTTATGTGTGAAAAATGAAAATAGATGCTTAACTTTTTTATGGTTTAATCTTTTTTTACTTTTTATTTTTTTAAAGATAGAGGGACAGTGAGAGAGAAAGAGAGAATCAATTTTATTCAGTTTTTCATGTGGCTTTCATTGTTCCAAGACTTTGTTGTGTACATGGTGCTGGGGTTTTTTATTTTTGCTTTTTATTAGACGGATATAGAGTTACAAATGAGGGGGAAAATTATCAAACATTCAAGAACAAATGTATATATACTTAGTTATCCAGGGCTAATGCCATGTCACGGATGCCCAGCTTGGGTTCCCCATGTTGTGTTGGTGTTTCCCCCAGAAGAACTCCTGAGTTAAATGGATATCTCATGGAGGACAGAGATCTCTTTCTGAGATGATTCCCCCATATTCCCACTCTCGAGTCTCCTAGGTGTTCTTCCTAAGCCCTCCATCCACCCTGTACCCCACCCTACGCCTCCAAGTATCCTAGGGAGTCATGTCCCTGTTGCATTAAGAATCATACAATTTGAAGTTATTATTAGCTTAGCCGTCTAACATACCACTTCCCAATGTATTCTAGAATCCACAAATGAGAGAAAGCATTCGGCCCTTGAGTCTCTGAGATTGGGATACTTAGCATAATTCTTTTCATCTCCATCCATTTGATTTCAAAAGCCACAATACTGTCTTCTCTAATGGCCGAGTAGTATTCCATTGTATATATGTACCAAAGTTTTTGTATCCACTCGTCGAGTGAGGGGCATCGGGGTTGGTTCCATAATCTAGCTATAGTAAATTGAGCTGCTATAGACATTGATGAAGCCACATCACTATAATATGCTGATTCTAACTCTTTTGGGAAAATACCCAGGAGTGGGATACCTGGGTCAAGGATGCTCAACTTTTGAGAGCACTTGTTATAAAAGTCAACTCCAAATGTATTAAAGAATTAAAAGAAAGACTTGTAACTATGTAATTACTTGAAGAAAATGCAGAACATTGGAACAGACAAGGAATTTCTTTGACCCAGATGCCAAAGTCACAGGAAACAAAAACAAAAATAATTGAATAGGATTACATTAAGCTAGAAAGTTCCTACATAGCAAACAAACCATCAAAGTGAGGAGACAACCCTCAGAATGGCAGAAAATATTTTCAAACTATGCATTTGACAAGGGGGTTAATCAATAAGGAAATCCAAAAGCCCAATAGCAAGAAACAAATAACCCAACTTAAAAATTAACAAGAAATCTGAATAGATGTTTCTCTGAAAGAAGAAATATTAATGACTAAACAGGTTTAGGGAAAAATGCTCAACATTATTAATTAGTAAATGCAGATCAAAGTAACAATGAAATTTTGCCTCACTCTAGTAAGAATGGCTATTATAAAAAAGGCAACAGATATCAGATGCTGGTGAGACTGGCAGAAAAGGTAAAAATTGTATAATCTTGTTGGGAATGTAAATTAGTACAATCATTATTGAAAACATTATGATGGCTTCTCAAAAAATTAAAAATAGAATTACCATGTGATTCATCAGTCCCCCAACTGGGTATAAATTCAAAGAAATGGAATCAGTATTTTTAAAAATGTTATTTTTGAGTAACCTATATTAATAAAAGAATTTAGCCTTCTTTAGTTTTGCTCTATTTGATACCTTAAAGATTTTTCTCAATTTTCTGTCATTTTAGATATATGAGTTTTATAATTTTCATAGTATATTTATATTTTTCTCTTTCAACATTAACATATGACTATGATTTTTATCATGTGCCTATTTTCAGTAACTACTTTTCAATCTTTAAATTTTAATTTTCCTTTAAGTCTTTGCTCTATCTTCTTTTTTCTTTTTTTCATTAGATACATGGCTTGAACTTTGGGGAGGGAAAAGGATAAGAGAAGTATACTTTTAAATATTATATACTTGATAATATTTTCATTCTCTGTTTAGTCCAAACATAAAAGACCACTTATACAGGTGTGACTTTTGAGGTCATATCTATTTTCCCCCCACAATATTCTAAAAAAAGTGTCGCATGAATTCTGGGAATTAGTTTGCTCTACTATTATAAGAATAAGAATGTATTTCTTTCATTATTAATGTTTATTCATTTTCTATTTAATTTTTTACAATTATTGTCTCCCTCACCTTTGTAAACTAAATTGCATTATAATAGATCATTTTTATTAACATCTCTGAGTAATTCTGAAATCATTATTATCTTTCTTCTACTGGAAATTGTTAGGTATTTATTTAATTATTTATTTATGCATGAAGAGATTATGGGTGTTTTTCTTTTTTATTACTATATGATCTAATCTCAAAATTTATCATTCTTTTTTGATATTTCAAATTTCTTATCCTTTATTCATTGCATTCTTGGAGAGAAGTCCACATCTATCTTTCAGCTTACTAAATCAGTGTTCTACAGTATCAAATTTTCTCTCCATTCACATTAAGTAGGATTTTTAAAAATTCTCATTTTCAAGTTTCATTATTACCTTTTTTTTTTTGAGAGAAGGACAGTGAGAGAGAGAGAGAGACAGACAGAGAGAATCAATTTTTATTGAGTTTTTCACATGGCTTTCATTTTTCTGACATTTAGTTGTGTACATGGATGCTGGGGTTTGAACCTGTGTACTTGCGCATGGTGGGGAAGCGCTGTAAACACTGAGCCATCGCTCCAGCCCCACATTATTACCTTTAATATCCTATGGTTCGTTCATTATAATTTTGTTTTTCTTATTTATAAAGCAAGTTCCTTAAAATTCTGTAAGGATTCAAGCAACATTTTAAGTTTGTCCTTTTGATTTTTGTATTATATAACTTCAAAAATATGTGTTTCTCATGAATCTTATAGATTCTAATACATTTCCTTATGATGTATAAATGTTTCCTGTGTTCTTTTTTTTGGTTCTCATACTATTGCTAATACTTATGGTACTTATTATAAGAAAGTGCTATAGATAATAACCAACCCAATGGATCAACATAATAGATGTTTACATTTTTCCTTCTTCCCAAACAATAGTTGACAAATGCATAGGACGAAGCTTATCCCTCTTGTATGGCTTTCTTGAGTGAGCCAATTTATTATTTTCCATACCTCTACAAATGTATGGCTTGTTTTCTTTCTGTATGCATCATTAGAAGAAGAAATAACAAGAAATACAGTGCATAAGTGGTTTTAGTGGAACAGAAGAAAAGTGGAACACATCACTTTCCCTATGGGCTGCTGGTGGGAACTCAGTGACATGACTTTATCTAACCCTGGACTAGACTGGAAAATAAAACCATTTGAATGCCAAAGAAGAAGAAATTGTTTGGTTTACAGATGTCAGTATCTCAGAAAATTGAAAATCAGGCAATATATGCTCGGTCAGTATACAAGCCAGGATGAAGTCATTACAAATCAGTACTGACTTGTGGTACTTGCCCCTGCTTCAAATCTACTTGGGAGCATCATTCTTTCTTACACACAAATTTCCCATATTTTTATCAATCATTTATATATATATATTAGCCAAATATTTCATTTTTTAATTGTTAAAGTTCTATACAAACTAACAGCAAAGGGTAGACTATCTCCTCTAATTTAAAACTTCCTTCCTATTCAAACTCAGCATGACTAAATCTTGGAAATCTGTAGTGGAGGAGAGAGAATTTATGGCTTGCACTCTTCTCCAGCTACACAGTAGCAAGTATTAATGACTAACTGTTGTAAAAACATGGGAAGTTTACTGTTTTATAGATGGAGGACAAGGTGATGTGTAGATTCAATTGCTGATCTTTTCAAAGGATTTTAGAATTTTAAATCTTTCAATTCAGAAGCACAATATTTTAGTTTTAATCTCACTTGCTTTGTTCTATGTATTTCCAAATAAATATATTGCCTGGAGCATGATATACATGATAAACAGGATTCATTCCTGTATTAATTTTTCATGTTTCCTCTTGGCATGTTAGTTTTGATCAAAGAACCACTTTTATAAAGCAGGAATTATTGTCAGCTCTCCACAAGTCTGCACAACCTGCAGCCTTCTCTTAGGAAGCTCACCACTCTCTTCCTAGCTGTACAGGGCATATTTTGGCTGAATACAGAGGCATAGCAAGTACAATAGTACTCAGTGCTGAGGAAGTAAAACTTCCCATGTTTCTGGAATCTACATACTCTGAATCAAGTGATAGCTATTAAAAGTGTTTTGAAGTCTAGCATTAATGTAAGTAGAAAGGAATTTCATAAATGATGCTTGAATGTACCATCAACTTCAGTAATTTTCTAAATCCAGATTCACCTTTTATCTTTAGTGCTACTTTCTCTTTGGATTAAATTTTATAACTGCATTAATTTTCATTATAATTTGTCATGTTTCCTACAATAATTTTATAGGTATATTTAAAGATAGAATCAGTTTTTTTGTTTAAATATTATATTATGCATTAATTAGCACAATAGTACATGCATATAATTTATGATAAAATATAAAATTTCTAACTGAATGAGTTGGAACTCATCTAAAATTTATTATTGTAAGAGCCAGACTCAAAAGTTAAAGCACTTTTTAAAATTTCACTTTTCTAAAATAGTCTTTTTTAACTAAAGAATTCAGTTATTGTAGAATCATAAATCCATATAAAGTAATAATATAATATACAATTGCTACTAAATTAGAGTTATCCCCACATTGGCCACACCCCAGTCTCTTGATTCTTTTATATTTTGCCCCTAAAACTTATATAATTGTTTAGATTGTGAATTTTCCAGAATTAAATGATTGAATAAGTATTATTAGACTTCTCAGATAGGTAAAGAGTATGCTACATTGCTTCATTGTTGATTGTCTCCCTAGACCCCTCCCTAACCTCCTTCCCTTTTCCATCCCTCTCATCTCCCCCTCCCCCCACTAACCACCACATCTGTATGGTTCACATACATTTTGCATAGTGATGCCTATGCTGGATCTAATGCATAAGTTTGACAACATTTCACTCAAGCTTGGGTTTTACCCTGGCCTCCACAAAAGAGGGCAAATATTTGACCATTGAGTCTCTGGGTTTGGCTAATTTTTCTCAGCATAATTTCTTCCATTGTCTTCCATTTACCTTCAAAGACCACAATATCATTGTTTCTAATAGCTGAGTACAATTCCATTGTACATATATATACCAGAGATCATTGATCCATTCATCCAGTGAGGAGCATCTGGGTTGATTCTGTAATTTCGCTATTGTAAATTGAGCTGCTATGAACATTGATTTTGCTGTGTTGCTGTAATATGGTGATTCTAACTTATCTGTGAAAATATCCAGAAGAGGGGGTAGCTGGTTCATATGGTGGATCCAACCCTAATTTTTTGAGGAGTCTCCACACTGCTTGCCAGAGGGGTTATAGCAGTCTGCAGTTCCAACAAAAGTGTGCTAGTGTTCCTATCGCTACACAACCCCTCCAGCATCTATTACTATTTATATTCTTCATCTTTGCCATATGATTGCAATGAGGTGAAATCTTAATATAATTTTATTTGCATTTCTTTGATTACTAGTGATTTATAACACTTTTTCAAGTATTCATTCGTTTGCTTGATTTGCTGTGTTAAGAAGTTTCTGATTAGATTGTTCTTCCTTTTGTGGATATTTGAGGTGGAGTGTAAGGTTATTTTTACAAGAACTGTCCAGAATTTTAATGTAGGCACTCAGTGTTATAAATTTTCCCCTTAAGAATGCTTTCATGCTGTCCCAGAGGTTTAGATATGTTGTGTCTTCATTCTCATTCGCTTCCAAAAATTTCTTGATTTCTGATCTCATGTCTTCTTGTATTCATTCTTCATTTAATAGGATATTATTTAGTCTCTATGTATATGTGTATTTTCCGTTATAATTTTTGCTGTTAATTGCTGGGGTAATGGAGTCATGGTCTGATAGGATACATAGAATGATATCTATAGTTTTATATTTGCTGTAATTTCCTTTGTGAACTTGAATATAATCTCTTTTAGAGAAGGATCCATGTGCTGCTGAGAAGTATACTCAGACAGTTTATCAGACAATTTGCAATGGGATATTATACAGATGACTGTTAAGTCCATTTGATTTATGGAGTTCTTAAGTTTGGAGATCTTTTTATTGTGTGTTTTTTTTTTTGCTTTGATGATTTCTCTCTTTATTATAGAGGAGTATTAAATTCTCCCAGCATTATTGTGTTGAGTTCTACCATTCGTTTAATGTCATGTAATAATTTATCCACATAGTTGGGAGTGTTAATGTTTGGATAATATACATATACTATGGTTGTATTTCCTGTTGTATTGTTCCCTTTACTAGGATGTAGTGACCTTCTTTATCTTTTTTGATTAGTTTATGTTTGAAATCTACTTTTTTGAATAGAAGTATTGCAACACCAACTTGTTCTTTTAGGCCATATGATTGTTTGAGTTTTTTTTTTTTTTTTCTTATCCTTCCACCTTCATTGTGGATATCATTGGCTATAAGGTGGATCTCCTGTAAGCAACATATTGTTGGATTTTGGTTTTTGATCCAATCTGCTAATCTGTGTCTTTTGATTGGTGCATTGAGACCATTCACATTCCATGTTAGAATAGTTATATGGTTGTGTTCATATTCATTGTGTTTTATTAGTAAATTCTGTGCTGTTTTAATTGTCCAATGATAGCATTATCACTGTTGAATTTCCTCTATTTGTGGGTTTTGAGCATTGTTTGTTTGTTTTTCTGTCTGGGGTTTGTCCTTGAGGATTCTTAGTAAGGCTGGTTTTCTGTTCAGGAATGCTGCCAATTTGATTTTATTATTAAATGTTCTTATTTCTGCATTGAACCTAAAGCTGAGTTTTGCTGGTTATAATATTCTTGGCTGCATGTTGTGGTCATTAAGAGATTGAAAGATCTCCTTTCATGATCTTCTTGCTTCTAGAAGCTGAGCTGAAAAGTCAGATGTAATCCATTTTTACTGGTTTACCTCTGAATGTGATTTGGCATTTCTTTCTTGCAACTTTTAATATTCTTTCCTTAATTTCCTTGTTATACATTTTGAATATGATGTGACTTGTCTTGAGCTTCTCATTTATCTAGGTCTGTTGGGTGTCCTATATGCTTCCTGAATGAGCATATCTAACGCTATTCTAATTAGGGAGGAATTTCAGTGAAGTTTTGATTTGCATTTCTCTGATTGCCAGTGATGTAGAGCATTTTCTCATGTATTTATGGGCTTTTTGGACTTCCTCCATTGATAAATTTCTATTTAGCTCCCTAGCTTATTTATTGATTGGATTATTGTGATTTTGGTGTCCAATTTTTGAGTGTTTTGTATTTTCCTGATATTAACCCTGTGTCTGAGTTATAACAGGCAAATATTTTCTCTCATTCTGTAGATTCTCTCTTGACACTCTTGACTAATTCTTTAGCTGTGCAGAAGCTTTTTAGTTTAATGGCATCCCGTTCATTTATTCTTTACTTTAATGCTTGCACTATGGGAGTCTTTTTAAGGAAGGCAGTGCTGACCCCTGTGTCATGTAGTGTTGATTGTACTTTTTCTTCAAGCAATTATAAAATTGCTGGTTTAATGTCCAGATCCTTGAACCATTTGGATTGTGTTTTTGTGCAGGGTGAGAGGTAAGGTTCCAAAGCCAAAGTTGTTTTTTTTTTTTTTTTTTTTTTTTTGAGGAGTTTGTGAATGAGGCAAACTTTCTGATTTCTTCTTCAGTGGACTTGTTATCAGAGTATAGGAAAGCTAATGATTTATGAGTGTTGATCTTATAGCCAGCCACTTTGCTGAAATTGTTGATAAGCTCTAGGAGTCTTGTGGTCAAGTTTATTGGGACTTCTAGGTATAGGATCACATCATCACCAAATAGAGACATCTTGATTTCCTATTTTCCTATTTGAATTTGTTTGATTTCCTTCTTTTGTCTGATGGCTCTGGCTAAGGTTTCAAACACCATATTGAATAAGAGTTGTGAAAATGGACACCCTTGTCTTGTTCTTGAATTCAGTGAAAATGCATTCAGTCTTTCTCCATTAAGTATAATTTTGGCTATGTGTCTGTCATAAATGGCTCTTACAAAATTAAAATATCTTCCTTTGATCCCTATCTTCACCAGAGTTTTGAGCATAAATGGGTGCAGAATTTTATCAAAGGCTTTTTCTGCATCAATTGAGATGATTATATGATTTTTATTTTTTTTTAATTCTGTTTAAATAGCAAATTACATTTTTTGATTTGTGTATGTTGAACCAGCCCTGATTTCCTGGAATGAAGCCCAGGAATGTATTTTTAATGTATTTTGGTATCCGGATGGCTAGAATTTTATTAAGGATTTTAGCATCTATGTTCATCAGGGAAATTGGTCTGTAATTTTCTTTTCTTGATGTATCTTTGTTGGGTTTCGGTATCTGTGTTATATTTGCTTCATAAAAATTGTTTGGGAGGGTCCCAAACCTTTCAATTTCATTGAAATGCTTATAGAGGATTGGTGTTAATTCTTCTCTAAAGGTCTGATAGAATTCTGCCATGAATCCAACAGGTTCTGGGCTTTTCTTTTATCAAAGGCCTTTGATTCTTTATTCGATTTTGCTACCTTGAGATTGGTTGGTTTATAATTTCCATGTCCTCTGGTGTTAATTTGGGAAAGCCTTATGTGGCCAGATATTTTTCCATTTCTTCCAGATTATAAAACTTGGCAGAATATAATTTTTCAAAGTAAATTCTGATAATCTGCTGGATTTTGGTTTAGTCAGTGGTGATATCCCATCTTCATCTTAAATTTGTTGATTTGTTTCTCTTCATTTTTCCTTTTGGTGAAGTAGGCAAGCCATCTGTCATTCTTATTTATTTTTTCAAAGAATCAACTCTGTTTTGTTAATTTTATTGTTTTGTTGCCTCAGTTTCACTGATTTCAGTGCTGATTTTAGTTATTTCCTGTCTTCTATTAGGTTTGGGATTGGATTGTTCCTTTTCTGTAGGAATTTGAGTTTGAGAATAAGACTATTTATTTGGGATCTTTCCTGATTTTTGATGAAGGCACTCAGTGCTATAAATTTACCTCTTAAGAATGCTTTCATACTATCCCAGAGATTTTGATATGTTATTTCATCCTTCCATTTCCAAGAATTTCTGATATCTGATCTCTTTACTTCTTTTATCCGTTCTTTGTTTAAGAGGGTATTATTCAATTTCCCAGTATTTGAATAGTTTTTGTTGTTTTTCTTGCTGTTAATTGCTAAGATTGTGCCATCATAGTCTGACAGGATACATGGGGCTATATTGATTTTTTTAATTTGTTAAGATTAGCTTTCTGTATTAGAATGTGGTATATTTTGGAGAAGGATCCATGAGCTGCTGAGAAGAAGATAACTCAGCTAATTTGTGATGGAATATTCTGTAAATATCTGTTAAGTCCAATTGATTAATAAAGTTGTTTAGTTTAGAAATATCTTTGTTGATTTTTTTCTTTGATCATCTGTCTATTATTCATAATGGTGTATTAAAGTCCCCCAGTATTATTGTGTTGAGATTGATGAGGGGTTTAATGTCCTTGTGTGCTTTTTGCAAGTATTTGGGAGGGTTGTAATTGGGGGCATAAATGTTAACTATCATTAAGTCTTCTTGATGAATTGATCTTTTTACTATTATATAGTGACCTTCTTTGTCCTTTCTCACTATTTTTTGGTCAAAATTAACTTTATTGAATATTAGGATCACAACTCCTGCTTGCTTTTTCAGGCCACAAGCCTGGTAGATATTTTGCCAACCTTTCACCTTCAGTCTGTGTCTATTTTTTATCATGAGTTGTGTCTCATGTAAGTAGCATATTGTTGGATTTTGTTTTTTGATCCAGTAAGCCAATCTGTGTCTTTTGATTGGGCCATTGAGTCCATTTATATTCAGATTTAGAATGGATATAGGAGTCTAGATCCCTGACGTTGTGACTATTGCTGTGTTTTGTGCCATCTTGGATATCTTCTGGTGTGATTTGTGCTAATTGATTTATCTTTTTTTTTAAGTATTTTGGTAGTTTGCACGTTCCTCTGAATTAAGTATATCATTGATAATTTTCTGTGGTCAGACTTTGTGTTCAAATTTGTGCGAGCTTGAATTTATCATTGAAGTATTTAATTTCCCCATCACAATAAAGCTGTGTTTTGCAGTGTATATTATCTTTGGCTGAAAATTATTTCTTTTAAAGTTTGAAAGCTATCATTCCATGCTCTTCTCAACTTTATTGTCTGATCTGAGAAATCCATCATAATCTGAATTGGTCTGCCTCTGAATGTGATTTGGTGCTTTTCTCTGGCTGCTTTTAGATTCTTTCCTTTATTTCTCTGTTATCCATTTTAAAGATGATATGTCTCAATGAGTTTCTCATTTAGTTAGGACTGTTTGGTGTCCTATATGTGCCTTGAATTTCATTTTCTGGATCAATTCTGGTATGGGGGAAATTCTTCTTGGCAATTTCATTTAGAAGGTTCTTAATGCTCCTTATTTGCTGTTCACTGTTTTCTTCAGTTCCAATTACTCTCAAGTTATTTCTGCTCATCTTGTCAAATACTACTTAGAAGTTCTGATCATGTACAATAAGTTTTTTTTTCTTGTCTGTCCTCCTTGAACTCGACATTGCTCAACCTGTCTTCATTATCTGATGCCCCTTCTTCAAGAGCTGAGGTTCTATTTCATATTGAGTTTACTCTGGTATTAGTATCTTCCAATGATATTTTGATTTGGTTGACAATATTTTTTCAATTCTAACAGTTCTGTTACATCTCTTTTCAGAATGTCTAGTTCTTTATATATGTGGTCTCTCATCTCCTGGAATTGTTCTCTTACCTCTTTCCTTAAATCTTTCAACTCTTTCATTGAATTGCCAATCATATTGTTGATACAATTTTTTAGGTTTTCATCTAGGACCACAAATGTGGAATCCATGGATGGGGAGCTGTGGGATTGTTTCCCTTTTTCCTTATTTTCAGTTACAGGGAGTGTGACTTGAAGACCAACAGTGAGTCTTGGGGGCCTTGCTGATGGCATCAGATCTTCTTATCTCTTTGCTTATTGGGCTGGGGTACAATTTGAGTCACAGAATCCAATGGCTGGTACCCCAATCAATGAAATATTGTGGAACTTTAAGTTTTCCAATACCTCAAGAGATAGGGGTAGAAGTCAATAACTGCAGTCAATGCCTGCAACAGACAATGTCAGCTGTGGCTATTTTAGTGTTGATTAGCACCTATAGTAGCAATCAGATTAACATTTTTCTTCCCTGAGAGCTCTCACATTACACTTATTTAGCAAGCAAACATCAGTTTTCATGTAAAGTGTTCTCTTCAGTTTAGCAGGACCTGTGTAGGTGAGGAAAAAATATAGTCTAGACAGCAAAGGGAATGAGGTAGGAAGGTAGTAATTCACAAGGTGAAACTTGTGAATTAGGATATATGTTCCTGCCTGCAGGAACCAGAGGGCTCTCAATTGGCAGTTGACTGGGAATGAAGTAGACACACTGGTCCTGAGTTCTCCAAGCACTTTATTTTTTCCCTCTCTCTAGAGGCAAAGCTTTTCCTTCTCCTCTCACTAGAGGCAAGGCTTTTACATCTCCTCTCACTAGAGGAAAGGCTTTTACATCTTCTCTCACTAGAGGAAAGGCTTTTACATCTCCTCTCACTAGAAGAAAGGCTTTTACATCACCTCTCACTAGAGGAAAGGCTTTTACATCACCTCTCACTAGAGGGAAGGCTTTTACATCTCCTCTCACTAGAGTCCCTGTTTCTACTGCAAAGACTTTTCTTCTTCTGCTTTAGTTCCCTGTATGCCTGGTATTTATTTGTTACAACCACCAATAGGGACACAGTGCAAACATAATCAGCCAAATAGCTTAGTCATGCGGTCAGGCGGTTTGCTAATTACTTGGAAAGATACAAGCCAGCTGGGCCTCTTACAGAGTTGTTTACCACTAATTCTTTTCTCTGGCATCTGGCCAGGTGTCATGTTGGCCTCAGTCTCCAACAGATATAGAGCTACAAGGTAGTACAGATGATGTAGGGTTCCTCTAAGAATAAAGAAAAGATAGATATGGGGTGAGATTTGAAGGAGGATGAGAGAGAGTAGAATGCAGATTAGTATTTGACAGAGTAAGGGAAGAAGAGGGTAGTCGAGAGAGGGGGTCTCTTCAGCCCAAGGAGATTGAGGAGTAATTTGAACCCCAGCGATATAGAAAAAGTAGTCAAACACAAGAAGTCACAGTGAAAGTAAAAGTAAACTACTCAGACACACAAACAAACAAAAATATATACATCCAGGAATACCTATTTCAATAACAATAATAGCATAAAAATTAAAAAAGAGTTGGGAAGGTTCTGAATTATTGCCACCAAGATGAATATGTACTATGGGGATAAGTGTTCATAGCTGACTTCTAGGCGGAGTCACTTCCCAGTTGTGTTTGTGGGAGGGAATGTGTTTTGGTGATCTCAGCTGACAGTAAGATTCCAAGTAGGCCTCCCAGTATTTTTCTCCCGTAGAGGGATTTCAAACAATCACCTTCCCTGCTTCCTGTGAGAACAGGCTTCAGGGCCCCCTGAGTTGCACTCTTAGGCAGTTTAGTGTCCGCCTGCCTAAACTCCCATCCCTCTTCAGCCAGGCACCTGAGAGCTGCTGAGAGTCTTGTGGATCCTGGTGCAGCTGTAAGGAACTCTTACTGTTCAAAGGAGAGTGTCCAACCTGGACTGAGCTCCACCAGGATTGTTATCACCCCACTCTTGGATACCTTGAGGTCCTCAGTGGCCCCAAGAGATGATGTTTGGGTCAAACACAATCCCAGCAAGTGAAGGAGACACCAGCCCAGCTAGACCAGTGTTTGTGGAGGTCTCAAATGCAACCACTAGGGGGCCCAGTCCCACTTGGACAGCCCAGGAGCTATGGGAACCTGTCTGTAAGCAGAAATCAGGTTCTGAAAGTGGAGGAAAGCACCGAGTCCAGGATGCCTCTTTTGTTCATAGGTACTTGAGGCTGACGCTAGCCACTGAGAGTTTCATGCAGTGTCTGCTGGACCTACAGCCTAAGACCACCCTGGCTGATTAGGTCCTTTGAGCAGAGTCCCTGTCACAGAGTCCTCCTGCAGTTCAGGCATGTAAGGAGGTGGGTGGGAAGCCTCCAAATGGGAGTCCCAAGACCAGAGGGGAGGGTCCACCAGTCCCACACAGCACCGTGGGAAGACAGTCAAAATACTGAGGATTTGGAGCTGCTCCTCTGGACTGAGTTTCCTAAGCCATGCTATAGCTGGTGGTTTTGGTTTCACTGTTGATGAAGCAGTGTCCTGTACCACCCTCTGGGAGATTTCAAGATGGCAGTGCCACCCAGGTTCTGGGCATGATCATATTTAGTGTCTCAAGTTTGTGTATATTAAATCAGACTCAGGGCTGCTGTGTCTGTCACTGCAGTCTGGGAGCTCAGGGATCCCACACCCATGTTCTTCTGAGTGCTCACCACTATGTCTGAGTTAAATTAATCAAGCACAGCTAATTCCCTGCCTGACAGCTGGGTAGCTGGCAGTGGCAACGCAACTTTCAACTTGACTATGGCTCCGTGTTATTAAACTTCCTTCCTTGGGTGGTAATGAATTTGGGGAGAAATTTTGTTGTTCACCCACCTCGTAGTAAGGTACTTCTCCCATCATTAGTGTCCTGAGTTCACAGCCTGTCCTCGTTGATGGAAGAGCTGAGGTCCTGTTTTCTGTACAAGTTAGCCTATTATTAAATTTTCCCATCTTTCCTTTGATATGGTTGACTGTAGATTTTAGTTCCATTTATTCCTTTTTTCAGTATGTCTATTTCTTTGATAATTGAGTTTTTCATCTCTTGAATTTCCTCACTTAGTCCCTTTATTAAATCTTTTTTGTTGTTTTGTTCATTGTTCCTTTGAGAAATCAGATAATTGATAATTTTTTCCTACATTTTCATCCTGCTCCCTGTCCATGGGCTCTTTGTTAGGGTAGTTGTGGGTTTGAGGTGAACCTTTTCTAGTTTGATTCCTTGTCTTTGAAAGTTTTCTTCTGGAAATTTGAACTGAAATTGCCTGTGTAGAAGCAAGTTAAGTCTCCAGCTACTTCTTCCTTGCTGAGTTGTTGAAACTCAGAAGTGAGGGTGCTTACCTTGGTTCTGAGGCCTTGGCCAGAACAGGCCTGCCTACATGCTGCACTGTGGCATGGGATCATGGGATCATTCATGGTGGGGTCAGTTCTAATATAACTGGAACTGGCAGGTATGTGCAATGGCTGGGCAGCTTCTGGGTGCTGAGTCCTTGGGGACTCAGCCTTCTAGGGCCCTGCAACAGTATTGTGGGTTCCTAGGATGAAGTTTCAGGGGTATCCTGTTTGCCTACCAGGCTGGGACCAGATTCCTAGGCCAGTGTAGTGTTGGGGTGGGTCTGGGCAGGGGTTGTCAGGGGTGTACTGCATGCCTGCTATGGTAAGTAAGCCTGGGCCTGGGCAGTCTGGATCCTGGTCTGTGTGCAGGGTCCTTGAGTGGTTTCTGTGTGCCTACCGGAGGCCTGAGTTGGCAGCAGGCATGGTTCTGGCACAGGGTCCTCAGGGGTATCTTGTGCACCTGCTGGAGCCAGGGCCAGAGGTCTTGGCCTGGGCAGGTGGGGTTGGGTGCAGGGTCCTCAGGGGTGTCCTGCCTGCCTCCCTGGGTTAGATGCCTGAGTGTTAGTGGCCAGGGTCCAGGTCAGGGTTCCTTGGGAGTGTCCTCGGCACCTATAGGGGTTGGGACCATAGGCCTGGGCTTGGGAAGGTGAAGTCCAGGCACAGTGTCCTTGGAGGTGTGGAGGTGGGGGTGGTGTCCTGTGTAATGTCCTTGGGAATCTAAAACAGTGTTACCGAAAGTATGTTCTTCAAACTTATATATGTTGACATATTTTTGTGTTGTTCCACATATAATTACTACATAAATCGCGGTATTTTATCTCTTTACATTCTCTTTTTTTTGTTACACATTATTTCCTCCTACCTTATTGCTTATTGCATCTCGGTAGATGGTAACTAATACCCCTTTTGTGCTATTTGACTAGATCAGGATGTAGTCGTCAAACCTACTTCTCTTCTCTGTATGTGTCATCTTCCTTAGGTAACTTCATGTAGTTCCATGCCTACACATGACTCCCAGACAGCCATCTCCAGTACTGAGTTTGCCTCTGGATTCTAGATGCATATGTAAACAGCCTATATGACATCTCCACAGAGATTACTAATAAGTAAATAATAGGCATGTCCAGTTCAGGACTTCCCAAAGACTTGTGGTTACTGCCCCTGCTGTGTTGAGTTCCTATGCTAGTGATGTCAGCACTAACTCAGTTGCCAGAGCCACAATTCTGAGAATCTTTGTTAATTTTCATGTTTTCTTTAATCTTCCCTTTAGTAAATATTTTTCTATCTGCCAAATAGGTCGTAGAGTCTTCATTCTCTCTATGGTATCACTGTCAACTTGGCCAGAACGTAATCATCTCAACAGGAGACTGCTATAACCTTCTCTTTGGTTCTACTCTAAGTACCCTTCTTTCTCTATTTTTCAACCATCAGTCAGACTGAATATTCAAATCATCCATCATTCAAGGATCCACAACCCTATAGTAACTTCCATTATTTGCAATTATAATGATACACCAAATGACTGCAATTATTGGTAGCTATTCCTCTCTCAATAATCACCTTATTTTTGGCCCTTGGTCATGATACGCTAGTTACAATAGCTATCTTTTAGATAGCTCACAACATTTGTTTGCTATACCTGTCACCTATAATCTTCCTCCTCCAGATGTTCAAATTATTGGCTTTTTAGTGTTTATATTTTTGTCTTATCTACAACATCCCCCTTGACAGGCTCCTTCAACCAATCAACTTAGAGGGATTCCCCCATTGCTCCTGCATCACAACTCTTCTACCTGACATTATTTTTGTGGTGGGTAATTTTATTTGTCTTATTTACTGCTCAGGATCACCTCAAACTAGATGTACATTCCTGAGTTCAGAAATGAAGTTTGTCTCGTTGTGTCCTGTATTTAGAACACAGCTTAGTAAATAATTGGTGAATATATAGACATATTTTTTTTAAAGAAAGAGGGAACAGTGTGTGTCTGTGTGTGAGAAAGAGAGAGAGAGAGAGAAAAGCAATCAATTTCTATCTAGTTTTTCATGTGGCTTTCATTGCTCCAAGACCTCGTTGCGTACGCAGTGCTGGGGTTCGAACTCACGTACTTGCGCATGCCAGGCAAGCACTGTAACTGCTGAGCCACCGCTCCAGCCCAGGTGAATATATTTTTAATACATGAAAGCAATAAGCAGCTTAATGACCAATTATTGTCCAAAAAATCTTTTAAATAAGTCAGGTCATTTTAAATATATTCTATCATTCAAGTCAACTTTATTATTTATCTATACACTAAAACAATGACAATTCCCTCTACTGTCATTTTACCAATATGATAAAATGGTGGGGAAAATGATGTTATATAAAATGAAATATCTCTGATAAATAAAGGAAATAAAATAAAAATATATAATATATAAAAGTGCATTTTAATGTGAAGCTAGTATACATAAATGAAACTTGCTCAAATAGATCTTGCAAGTTTAAAGATGCTAAAAAAAGTTATCTACTTTTAAAGATTTTTTTGCAACTTTAAGGAAATGGGAAGGGACAAAGTTTACTGACAAAGCAAAAAATAAAGCAACTTCATTAACCATGCTAATTTAGATTCCTATAAAAATACCAAACTATATTTTATTACTTTTTCAATTACGATTAATTTATTTTTGAAGTTCTAATTAAATGCCTGAATGATAAAAATGTTCTTATTTTAGGTTTTAAAGAATTAGTGGTTGTTTCATTGACTGTAACATGAATTTTGAAGGTCATGCACAAAAACAGAGTATTAGATTTTGAATGATAAAGCTCTGAAAAATCTTACAAATTGTACTTGTGCTGCCCTGTGTTCTTTTACAATATTTTAAAAGTACATTCTCAGTTGAAATTGATGTGCACATTTTAAATATGAGTGTATGGACAAAGATAGATATTAATATCACAATTTCCAAGTTTTCATTCTTTTTTTGTTGTTGTTCGCAAGAGAGAGGGACAGTGAAAGAGAGAGAAAGAGAGAAACAATTTTTATTTAGTTTTTCATGTGGCTTTCATTGCTCCGAGACTTTGTCCCATATGTGGTGCTGGGGTTTGAACTCGTGTTCTCATGCATGACTGGCAAGCGCCGTAACCGCTGAGCCACCGCTCCATCCCAGCCAAGTTATCATTCTTATTTCCAATTATTGAAAGTGCTGCTTTGTTTCATCCAATGAAAATGAGTTTTGCCACTTTTCGAATGGTACCACATATTATCCCATAGGGGACTGCTCTGACTTCATGTGCAGATGTACGCATATAAACTTAATGTGACTATTTCAAGTTTTTCTTTCCAATTTTTTTGTTCGTCTATGCCTCTAAGTAACTGGTTTGATTTGAAAAAAAAAAAGCTTATTTGAAAAGGGATTCATTTAAAATTAATCAAAGGCCACTAATATCTCACAGAATTTTATTTTCAAAGAGATGTATGTAGTCAGTAGATACAAACCATAAAATTTTGTCATGTAACTTTTACATAAATTAATTTAAATAAAACACACAACAAAGTGTTAAGTCATGAGTATTTGTTCAGAAAAATAGGCCTAGTTTACTCACGTAGTGAATGGAAATGTGAGGAATTAGAAGAAACTATTGTGAAAAGAAACTATTCTTTCAGATAATTAAACTTGCCCTAATATCCACAAGGCACTGGGGAAAAGTACAAATGAGGACTCACACAGAAGATATGAAAGAATCAAGAAATTGTTAAATCGTACCATATCTATCTCAGTGACCTTGAAGCGTGTACTACTATAAAAACAAAATTGACACATGTGGAAGGATATGTTTTCTTGTATCACTGAAAGTCAGCAAAATATCAAGTACAACTGCACTTAAATATTATTATACATACCTTGGTATTTTCTGGGCCAATGTTGACTGACTAATAGAAATAAACATAAATTACCAATCAATATTTATAAACATGTGTTTGTAATATTTCATATAAATTGCAAGTTAATTTTATTATAATTGATATTTTAACATAGTTTGTTTTTAATGGGCAATAATGGCAAATTATTATGCTTCTTCTTATGTCATTGTGATTCTATGACAGTTTTTCAGTTCAATTTAAAGATATTTTACACTGTTAAGAGCAGAAATAACTAGAATTATCAAGTGGCTTCTTCAAGCAATATTTAGATTCAGATATTAACCATAAATATTTTTTCAAAGAATTTAATAAGTTGTCATATAACAAATTTTAACAGGAGCTATTAAAATATTATAATTTATCACTAAAATTTCAATAATTATTTCCTGATTTTTATCACCTATCAGTAATATATGAGCCCATAAAATACTCCTTTTAAAGTTTTCCAAGCTATAGAATTTTTAAAAAGGACTAAATAGCACTATTTATTATTCAACATTTTTTTTCAAAATATCTTAAGCAAAATATATCTGATAAATATTTTTCTCCAACTTGTCTGATTATAGTTTTTTAAGAATTTTTGTATATGCTTCTGTTTTATAATCATACTTTTTGCTTCTTATTCTAATTTCCTGGGACAACTGAAATCATAATTTAGTTGCTTGTTTCACATGCACTTTTAAAATTACATTTAAAAAAATTATTTCTAAAATTAAACTAAAGTATATTTTTAGTTCTTATTAAACTTTTTAAATGACAGTTTAGCTAATAAAAATCTATGCATTCTTATTATCTGAGAAAGATTTACCATTCTTATAATTTGTCTTTCGTCTTAATTACATTGTTTGCCTTTCATATGAAAACAGTGTAACAATACACATATCTTTTTGGAATTTATACATGTTTACAAGATTTTAGAAACTGGATCTCCCCAGCGCCCAAATAATATTAGGAGACTGGGTGTGTTGGTCATCCATTGTGTTGTTCTAGGGTTGAAACCTAAAGCCTAATATAGGAATCCACATATTCTCTCATATTTATTTAATTTGACTCCGTAAGTGTATTTTTGTACATGGGAACTTCTAATGAAGGAGCCTAAGGCAAAGGAGCATTACAGCAATACTACAGATGAGTCTTTTCACCTTTGTAACCACTTGAGAACGTTTGATTCAACTTTCAGTTACTAAACTGGATCTGATAGTTTTCTATGATTACTTATATGTAGAGCTCCTGCATTATCTCTGCTATTTTACCTTTGCACAAACTTTGTTGTTTGAAGCAGGTTTCATACCCTGACATGCCTGTTATCAGTCTGTCTGCTACACCAAAAATTATACTGTTCACTCCCAAGTCCTAGCTAAACTGCTAGAAAATGCAGCTAAAATGAGCCACAATTTCTTTAAAAACAAATAATTTGTTAAATGTGGGATACGAATTGTGATATAAGGCCTGAAGTTTAATAAACTGTGACAGTACAACTTCTTTAATAAAAGAACTATTTAGTTAGAATTTTTTAAAGAAAATGGTACTGATGAGCATTTTAAAATATAACCTAGGGTCCACAAGAGCCCTCTTATTATTTCACTGCCTACTGAAGGGCTAAACGAATATTCAGTTCATTACCCAGATACTTCTATGCCTCATTTCTTATTTTTCATTATGAAGGAAAATCAAAATAGGATCATTTAAATAGAGTTGGAATTATTTCACTTTGTAAGAAAAAATACTTTTAGATGTAGAACCAAGTTAATAAAATCCAAACAATGAAAGAATATAAAGGTAGAACTTTCATTATCAGAGATATAATATGAACTTAATCCTTAAAGAGAAAAGTTGATATTGAGTAAAATGGTCTCCTGTGTGGTTGCAATGGAAGGGAGTTTTCCATCTGTATCCAAAATTAATAACATCTGGAAAAAAAATTGAATGCAAAATGTGTTTGCTAGTTGGCAATATAGACACAGATATATTAGCTACCTTGAGACAAAATATCACCTGGAGGCAAAATATATTAAGAAGCAAAGTATATTAAATTAAATAATGATGAACCAGGTAACTACTCTGAGCTATGGAAGAATGATAGAAAGTTTTACTGCAGTGATATGAATCCAAGTACATCAGCATATACTGCCAGTGCTCTGTAGAACAAATTTAAGAATGCTCTGAACTAGCTAGCCTCTTTGTGACCTTAAGGAATTCCTTTAAAATAGACTCGTTTACAGACATCATGATATTTGCAAGAGAAAAATGAATGTAGGGAAGTTTATAGAGAACCTTAAAATGTCAAGAAAAATGAAAACCTTTGTTGGTAAGCACTTTGACCATTGCATGTGTATAAGAATTAAAAAAGGTAATGCAATGGAAAAATTTAAAAAATAAAAAAAGAAGAGAGATGAAGGAATCTTTGCAAAGATGGAGAGTTAAAGATCAGTTTATCTAAACTACCATATACTAAACAAGTTTTTGGAGAAGTGTGGAATACAAATGTTTGTGAGAAAACATAGTTAATTTTAAAGATGTCACTGATTATAAAACTAACTGATATTTTCATACATTGCATAAAACTCTAATTTCTTGCCCATATTTTTGTAATAATTTTAAGCTACAAAAATATGTGATTTAAGGTATATTTTTATGTAGACTTGATGTTGTTAGAACACAAATTGCTTTAGCTGAGTAAATTTGGTTCTTACCTAGAATTTTTGCAGGGAAATTCTGTATTCAAGTAATTAACCTTGACAGTTAAATGTTACCCATAATTTGATATCAAAGAACTTTATGTGTAAAATCCCCATTCAGAATCCATAAGGAGAAACATGATTTAACTGGTTATTTTTTTTTAAATGAAAACCAAATACTTTCTAAAGAGGCACCAGAAAGTAGAAATATAATAATTTACAGAACCTTTCTCTTTATAATTTTTATTATTCTTAATCTATATACCAAGCTAAGGAATGCCAATATAGTTTGTCTTGTGAGATCTAAACAGTTTTAAGGGTTATCGTTCCCTATCTTTATGTTGTGAATGTTAGAATATATTTATGGGGAAAATCTGGACTGAGCTGAATGCTAGTAAGTTCAAAAACAATTTTCAAGAAACTATGTAAAGAGACAAAGATAAAACTCCAAACACGTGCTCCTGATTAGTGCTATGATCAGCCCTGCAAACCTATTCCCTCTTAGGATAATATTGAGGTTCTTTATTTTTTTAACCTTTATTTATTCCTATTTTCTGTACCAAGGATTGGACCCAGTGGCACTTAATCACTGAGCCACTTCCCAGATCTTTTTATTTTTTATTTTGAGATAGGGTCTTGCTAAGTTGCTTTGGGCCTTGCCAAGTTGCTGAGGCTGGGTTTGGACTTGTGATCCTCCTGCCTCAGCTTCCAAAGCCGCTGGGATTACAGAACTATAATACCACACTCAGTCTGTCCAGCTTTTTTATCATGACATTCAGTACCTTCAAAAGTACGCATCCTTTTTATGTTTTCACCCACTAGTCAAGCATCTTCTAATGCCCTGTGGTTGCTTCTTCCTTCAGAACCTGGAGGTTTTCTCATCCATCTGCCTTTGTCATGAATATTCAACTTACCATTTTCATAGTTGTGCTAATTCCAACCGTTCCTTCAAGATACAACCTAAAATACGGAAGAGTAATGTTCACCTCATCCCTCAGTTTTGCTAAGAACCTAATCCTTCTATAAATAACTATTTTTGTGATTAACAGATTTGATATGTTATAGAGTATAATAAGAGACATTCATAAGCATAATTTTTCATGATATAATTATTCCACAGAACTGCTTACCATTCACTGGACTTGGTGTTAAAAATTGAAAGATGAAAGGAGCAGCTCCATTACAATATAATGAGGAATGAAATAGCTGTGAAGAGAACTGAAAGAAACCTTGGAGTTTACTAGGAGTGTGTATCAAATAAAAAAAATATAAAACAAAACCTGCTTCAAGTTGACTTTCCTCATTAAGAAGCTATAATGAATGAACACCCATCATTCCTTCTTTTTATTTTGATACTGGGGATTGATCTCAGAGATATTTTAACCACTGATATAAATTCTGTGTCCTATTTTTATTCTTTGGTTTGAGGCAGGATCTTTAAGTTGCTGAGAGTCAAGATAAGATGCTCAGGCTGGTCTCAAACCTGAGATCCTCATACCTCATACTTCTGAGTAGCTGGGATTACAGGCATTCAACACAGCACCCAGCAACATCATTCGTCAATGAGAAATGATGCTCCTATGTTATTATTAAAGGTTTCCATAAAAATTATTAAATTTTCTTTCAAAGTATGTGGTCCAAATGTGTCCAAAACAATGGGGGGTTTTTGAGAAAAAATAGGAGTAAACTTAAAAGTTAAAAGAACTTTTTTATTCTTGTGTAATGATGGATTAAGAATTCATTTCTATCACAAATAGAAAAAATCAACCTTATTTTAAGTTAAATTATTCAAGTCATCTTTCATACATGTTATTTCTCATTTTTTTCATAAGCTCCTACACTTTTATAAATTTCTTTATTTTTTTTTAATTTAGAGATACGATCTTACTAAGTTGCTGAGACTGCATTTGAATTTATGATCCTCTTGCCTCAACCTCTGACACTACTGGGATTAGAGACATAAGCCTGGCATCAAGCAGTGGCTACATGTTTAATCTGGATTCAGTTTTCTATATCTTTTAAGTTCAGGGAAGCTGGTCTCCACTGTACTTGGAATCATCCTTCAGTCTAATGAAAGTAAATATCAAATAAAATATTCAGATTTGCAAATCATTTTAGTCATTTTGAGATCTAACGCTACATCAAGTTGATTATCTTTTAATGAATCGTTTTCTATCTATAAAGAAAACCACATTAGATGCATCTATATTTCTATAGAATCTAAAATTTTAAAAAGGGCACAGATTGATGAAATTATTTGAAAAAAATATTAATTTGCAAACCCTTTTCAGATACATCAGTCACAACATTGGGTAACATTTATATTTACCATGTGCTAGCCATTGTTCAGATCACTCTGATCAGAACTGATTTTAAACCATGTACCAATTACAAGACTATCACAAAGTGGTTTATTATCCTCATTTTTTTTAAAGAGACAGTGACAGTGAGAGAGAGGGAGAGAGGGGAAAAGAAACAATCTTTTATTTAGTTTTTCATGTGGCACTTGCTGCAAGTGCTGTAACCCCTGAGCCACCACTCCAGCCTTATTATCGTCATTTTATAGATGAAACTAAAACACAAAATGACAAAAAAGCACCCGTATCTATTCTCGTATAATAAGTAGCTTGTAGAGATGTGAATATTGGGAAGCTTGCTCAAAACTTGGTGCTCTTAGATTGTTTAAAAATGATTAAATATCTTTTTCTCTGTTAGGAGAACAAAAATACATTTTATTAACAAAATATAATTTTTAAAATTTATTTAAGACTATTTCCATAAATAGCACATTAATGTTAAATGTAGTTTTGCTAGGTATTCTAATGAAAAGCATCATGAAGATTTTATTTTAAAAATATGTCAAATGCTGTCCCAAAATAGAGTCCAAGCTTATTTTACTATCAGTATTACAGCATTGACTTGGTAGTCTGCTTAATAAAAATCACATTTGCCGCCACTTTAGTAAGAATAATGGGGTTTCCACTGAAACATTTAAAGCTACCTGAATTTTAGGGGACAAAAACCTAACAAGGAACAATTTCAGTCTAAGATTTATTTCTGTAATTAAAATTATGTTGTAATAATTAATTAAGATTAGTATAGATTTGGGCCTGATTTTGAAATTTCCTTTTTTTAAGTTATTAAGTTAATGCTACATTGATATTTCTATTGACTTCATAAAATTTTTCCTTAAGAATATACTTATTATTCCTCCTACTTTGCTAAAGTAAAAACAGTAAACAAATATAAAAGAATAATATTTTAAAATATTTCTTAGTAAATAAGACATTTAAATATACTATCTTCTTGCACTTCTGTTACTAGTCCAGTTAGTTATTTTTGTTTATATTAAATTCACTTGTTAATAAATTATATATGGAAACATTAGAACAAGACACTGCTTAATTACCTTATTATTAATATTCTGAGTCCTTGCAGAGGTAATGAACACACTGATTTTTGTCACACAGCCTGACAGTCACAGGTTAAAAAAAAATCCAAGATTGGGATCTTATGTAACAATTTCCAAATATAGTAACTATTACAAATCCATACACTTAATTAATATTTGAAGATATTCCTACATTTTTATTAGACATGGTCACAAGTAATAATTGTTCAGAGCATGTATATATGCAGTTATTATTTTCTCCAGGTCAAAAGATATGGAATAATTCTGAGTAAAATCATAAAGTTTTAAAACTTTCACAGATCTTTGAGGCAAATACATCAATCACTTCATCTTATTGAAGAAGAATTTGTATACATCCAGTGTTCAAAGTGTCACAATAATGTAGCTGAGTTCCTGACATGTGTGCTTGGAGCTTAGCTGCTCTATCTGCAAATGTTACTGCTCTACAAAGGTCACATCATTCTAAAATAAATAACTACTTTACTTATAAATAAGTAGGCTAATGATTAATACATTATAAATTAATTGTGATTTATTATACATATAGATATGTACTTACTTTTCATTTTGTAAATTGAAGATGCTAAAAGAGATTCTACTTACTGCTTTTCTTATCTCCTTCATTCTAAGGACAGTATATGAGTACTATTTTCCTAATAGTATTTAACTGGTCTACTAACTTGTATATAAAATAGTTTTATATAAGCTTGTGTGCTATTTCCTCTTTCCATCTAAAATATAGTCATATTTGTATTTACATAACTATCAGTTCCGGGTTTTCTTTCACACTAATTAGGTTTATTTTAAGACCTTTTTCACCTTGGACAATTAATTGTATTTCCCAATTTTTCATTTATAAAATCTGTCTAATGCAGATTATGTCTGAAAGTTGGGGTGGAAAGTTATAATAGGTTAAGTGTATATATATCCTCCAAATTTCTGTTGAAATTCTAACCCACTATGCTATGATTTCAGCAGTCATGGGATTAGTTCCTTTATAAAAGAAGTCCTGGAGAGATCCTCTGTCCTTCCCACAATGTGAGACCACAAAAAAGACAGCCATGTATGAACAAGGAGGCAGCCTATTTACCACCTGGGAGCTTACAAACAAGATTTTAAGATCTGCAGAGCCTATGATGGTATACATTCTCCAGCAGAGGCAATTCTTATAATTACATTCTTTGTCTCATGAAGTTGCCTACTGATGTTTATAATTTGTACACTGTGACTCAAGGCAAAATGTTTAGTAGGTTTAGTTTATTAGCTATTATTATTTGTTCTTTGCTTTTTGCACATTGTAGAAAAATATAAGAAGAAAAAGATCAGCTCAAAAAGAATTGACCTATTAGCAAAAGTTAAAGAAATATTAGAAAATAATAAATTTGAGATTATAAGTGTTTCTGGACCCAACAAATGTGAACGCATGACTGATAGAGACTTTGGAACAGCGAACTATGGAGATCCAGCCAAAATTAGTGTAAAGGTAATTACCTATCTAACCAAGACTCTTTTCCTACTGAGTGGCTTCAAGGAAAACACCAAGAAGTGAAAATCAAGTATAGAACAAATAAATAATAATAAAGCAGAGTGGAAAACTAAATATGACAGACTGTTGCATATGGTTTCAAGTCAAAGGAACAAAGTAGAACCACATACATTAGAAGCCTACAAAAGAGTTTACGGAATTTTATTTCCAAAGACTTGACTTAAAGCTAAACTGCTATACAATGTGCAACTTCTAACATTCTAGTGTCTTAAAATTGCTTAATAGGCCAAGTATCGTAGCACACGCTTCTAATTCAAGCTACTCAGGAGATGGAAGCAGAAGAATCTCAAATTTCAGGCCAGTCTAAGAAAATTAACAAAATACTGTCTCAAAAACAAATGAAAATGCCTGGAAATGTGGCTCAGCATTAGAGTGCTCCTAGGTTCAATACCTAGTGCTTCAAAATAAACCAACAAATTAATATTGTATAATAGAAAATGGAATACAAAAGATTTAGCCTTAAGGACAGCCTACCCCGACACTGAATTTAGATCTGGCCATGATAAATTGCTGGGAAACAATTCTGCATGGATTTCTCATGTCTTACAAGGCCCTAATCTTCAGAAAAAAATCATGTTTGGAAGCAAACAGTCTTAGAAGCTACAGATTATTCTTCCAGAGAGATTTAGAGAAAAATCACCCCAGAATGTGCTAGTACAGTGAAGATAAAGCACATATTTTCCCCTTCCAGAGATCTACCTGCATCCCAGGATAGTATGTAATTTCTTTCCAAAAGGTTTAATAGGTGAATGCACTAGAGCCTCCCTAAAAGTTCATTGTTTCTTAAAATTTGGAGTTTCTTTGTTATGTTGAACCCTATGGCGTGTGCAAGCAACATCCAGCCTTCATTGTATCATCTTAATGATGATATATCAGTCAGAACAGCATTTGCCTCAGTTCTTCTCAGTTCTTTCTGGTCCAATCCCATTAAGATTATATATATATATATATATCAGTTTCATTTAGTTTTTCTAATGGCTTTTGTTGCTCTGACACTTCATTGTGTACACGGTGCTAGGATTGGAACCCATGTCCTTGTGAATGCCAGACAAGCACCATAAAGGCTGAGCCACAACTTCAGCCCCCTAAATGATATTTTTCACTGACTCATACAGTGGTCCTTTGTACTTTTATCAGTATGTTATATTGGACTTGTTATCTTAGAAGTGAGGTAAAAATCTACAACCATATATATTTTCTGATATAACAAATAAAATGGACAAGGAAGTTCCTTTCAGAGGTTAGATTCAATTTGTAATCAATGACCTTTCTTCATAACTATATAAGAGGTTCATCTGGTACCTGAATAGCAGAACTGTATAATTGTTATGTATTATACTATCATCAATATTCCTATTATTCTTTTCCTAATGAGATTTTCAAGTATTTTAAGATGATTTCATTATTGTACTTTGGGTGTGATGAAAACATACTATTTATTGTTCAGCATATATGTCCTGGACCATACAGATCTGCATTCTACATCACTGACTACTGACTTTAAACTAGACATTGTTACTGGATGGATTTTGGGTTGCCTTCACTTCAATGTTATTTGAGGGCATTGTACACATTGAAAGAAATCTTAAATGGATACAAAGAGATGACAATTCTAGACTGGTTGATATTTATAGCTCTTTATTAAAAATTATTTCCTTTGATGAATACCTAACCTATAATAGCAATCTTACCTTGTAATTAAGTGGGAAACATGGAACTCTCATTAGTAATAAGTATGTTGAGCTAAGACTTTTAAGATGTAGGTATTCTCCTACTATCATCCCAATTCCAAGTTCTTTCTACATACAGGTACAGGTACTCTTTGAGTCCTAAGAGATGATGGGGTTGCAAGGTGAAATATACTTTAGTAGTTGAACCACAACATAAAATGAAAGTTTCCTGTCATCCAGGAACATTTATTTTGGACCATAATATAAATAAGAAATAACACTTTTTTTCTATTTAGGCTTCCATACATTTGGTTTGTTTGTTATAGCGGTTTGAGTTACTATAATACAGTAGTATGACCTAAAAAGACTATGGAACAATCTAATGTGTCTTCAATCATAAACTTTTTTGGTTTAAATCTCTTGTATTTACTCTCTATATAATGGGCTTTCATACAATAAATATTGTCTCCTATTTCTGAGAAAAATGTAAATATTAAATTAATTGATTTTATTTTTGCCAGAAAATGCATTGAGAAGGAACTATAGTATATTGAAACTGTTTTATTACAATTAATCTTAATATAATTTGTAAAAGCATCCTAAATAATCATTATATTCCTTTTGTTTAAAATAGCTTCATGTTTAGAACAGATTTTTAATTCTAATAAGAAGCATAGTTTTGTTTATTCTGAGAAATATGAATGTTTCTCTGTCCAAGAGGGCCACTCTGTCCTCAGAATTCTCCACATTCAAAATAGTGTTGAAGGAGAAAGCAGACACTTACCTTGGATATCGACTCTATGATCTCAGGTGATTAGTAACACAGACCCAATTTCATTGGCCACCACATTAACATAACACAATTTAATCCATGATTTCCTTCTGTTTGAGCAAAGTATAAGCCTATGAGTATTTTACCTCACAGTTGCTATCATCTACATACAATTTTGCCACGCTTGCTCATTAAAAATTTTATCCTAAATGTCATTTGGGTTTTCCTTCACATTCAGCTACAGATTACAATGTAAGGTATAGCAGTCTTAATAACTATGTAAACATGGTTTTTATATACATTGTGTTTTAAGGGAAAAAAATAGAACATTATCAATGGTCTTTATCATACCACAATTTCATAGAAAGTTTTTATTAAGGGCTTTCTCCCTATGATTATGATAATAAATAGCAAATTCAGTATCTTCTCTTCTTTGTCAAGACTGAGATGGTGATGAAAGCAAAAGAAATAACTATATAGGACTTTAGAAAAGTTAGGCAATTGAAAGTATAGAGAACAAGTATCTGAAGTTTTGACCATCACTAATCTCAAATAAGTTGTCAGAGCTATGGAAGGCTAACATTAACCACTCGTATTTTCAAATAAAAAAAACATTCAATCTATGGGCACAGAGAACAGGAAATTTCTTTCATCTAAGAAGTCATATATCAATGTCTTCAGGTCAGAAAGAAGCAATCGTGAAACATTTCTTAAAGTCTGAAATTTTCTTTTAATCCATTCCAGTCACTCTTATGTTCGAAAAATGAGTGACTCACAGTTAGACTTCATCAAATTTAACAGAAATAATTTATCACTGTAACCAAAAAAGTCCATGTCAATGAACACCATGAACATCCATCTAATGAGCTGGATACTAACAAAAAATTAATGAAGTGATAATTTTGTACAATAGCAGGGCAAATTACAAATTTTATTTCAAATCAGAGTAAATAAAATTTTTCTGCAATATGGATTGGAACATTTTTTAACAGTACAATGTGGTTCAGGTTCAGTAATTTAGGGAAGAAATAATGTATTTATTTTTATGTAAAATACATTATTTTCCCCCATGGTTTGGATAGTATGTGCTTATCAAGAGAAATGGCATTGTCATTTTTTTTTATTCTGGATCAGTCGTGCTTGATAGGAGTATATGGGTAAAAAACAATTACCTAACAGATTATCTGCGTAGAGTAGAACTGTGGAAATTTACAATGAAAGAATTATTTATTGATTAATTTTTTAGAATATTCACATATGAAGGAAAAGAAAGGAAGCCTATATTTGAGCTTATAATTATAGAAACTTTAAAGCAGTCCTTTGAGGGATGCAAAAATATATTTTAGTTAATCAAAAATATTTATTGATCTATTTTTACATGGCATTGTAATTCTCACTATGGATGAAATATGTTAACACATATTCTGGTAAAACTAGTTAACATCTAGTAAGGGATGTATGTACACACACATACATGTGCATACATACACATATATGTGATATGTATATATATATTTAGTATCCCCCAAAGAATCTCTTTATCAATGTGTTAATGTAGGAATGTTCAGTGCTGAAATTATTGGATTATAAAAGCTGTGAACTTTATATAGTCCATCCAAATTTAAATGGACTAAGTGGGAGGTAATTATAAGTAGGTCAAACAGGGTTAGAGGAATTAGATCACGGAGACATGACTTTGGGGTTCCTATATTTCCTTAGATCCTGAAATCTCTTGTTGTTTCCTGTCTTTCATAAACTGAGCAGATTTCCTCCATCATGCCCTTCTACCATGATGTTCTGTCTCATCTTGGACCCAGAGCAATGGAGTTAACTATTTATGTACTGAGATCTCTTTAACAATGAGACAACATAGTTTGTTCCAATAAACTTCTTGTCAGGTATTTTGGTCAAACTGACAAAAAACTGACTAGCATAGAAATTGGTACCAAGGTGGGATTGTTGCTGTGATTAACCTCACCATGTGGTCCAGAAGCCTTTGGAACTGGTTTGTGGGAGCAATTTGGGAAAGTTTGGAGACACAGGCTGGAGAAGCCTTCGATATTTTACGCACACCTTAATGGTCAGTTTTGATGGGAGTTCAGAAGAACAGAATACCTATAGGAATGCAGACAGTAAAGAGTGTGTTCGTGAAGTTTCAGAGGGAAACAAGGAGATTTTCTGGAAATTGGATTAGAAATTATTCATGTTACATTACGGTAAAAAAAAATGTGTCTACATTTTGACCATGTCCTGAGATTTCAAGGGATGATAAATTTAAAGTTGAAGGATAACTAATCTGATGGAGGAAATGTCGAAGTGGCATAGCATTTAGTTGGTAGCATGGGTTTTGATAGAGCTCTTAACCTCATTTACTTTGAGAATCAGAAAAAGAAGGCAGAGTGAAAAGATTTTAAAAACTTGCAGTATGTCCTGAAAAGGGCCTATATAATTGGCACCAAGGAAGGTATATTTCCTAAAGAGAATACCACCACTAAAGAGAAGGCAAGTACTTTGCACAGTAACAGTAAGAAAGGCACTCGATGGCATCTCAGAAATCAACAAGATCACAGCCATTGAAGGCTCAGGGGTGTAGAAATGAAAAATCACTTAAGAGACAGTATAATAGTTATATACTGATGTTCCTCAACTTGCAACAGGGTTGCATCAGATAAACTCATAAATAGCAAACAAGTCAGAAATGCATTTAATGAATTTAATCTGCTGAACATCAAAGTCTAGATAGGTATGTACTCTTATAATCCTGTGGCTGACTGGGTGGTGTGGTCAATGATGCCAACTGACATCATGAAAGATGTAACTGTCTACTGTGAAGCCAGGAAAAGACCAGAATTCAAAATTTAAAATATGGTTTGTGCTAAAAGCATATTTGTCTTGCATGATAGGGAAGTTGAAAAGTTTATCCAGCATAATCAAATATTATCTATACATATATAATTTCAAAAAATATACATAGCCATATATACAATTTTAAAATATGCAGATACATATATATGAAGATATATACCTATCTATACATGTCTCAAAAAGTAAAAGCCAAGATAAGATTAAGTTTTTGTTCCAAAAATTCTCCATAATTGGCACAAAACTTTGTGATTTGCCCCAGTAAATACTTGTTTCTGAGCTACAGTTCTGTGGTTCATTTTGGGGGGGCTATGTTGGACTCTATTAAGTTTGGGTGAATTTGGCTCAGTTGGGCCTGCCTCTGGTTTATAGAAATATTCAGATCTGATTCACACATCTTTTCATTTGAGGACACAGGTTGAAAGAGCAAGCACATTTGAATTGTTGTTAAGGCTGAGGGCAAATGTTCAGGATCAAATGGAAACTGCAACACTTTTTAAATTCTCAGCTTAGAACTAGTCCATGCTCACATCTTTTTGGTATTTATTGGTAAAAAAAAAAAAAGGCATAAAAACCTATTATGGTTTGAATATTAGGCACCGCCCCCCAAAAAAGCTCCTGTGTTAATGCAGTAGCTGAAATAATTGGAATATGAGAGCTGTAACCTAATGGATTAGATGTACTTGCTAGGTTAATAAATTGAATGGATTAACAAGATGATAATTGTAGGCAGGTGGGGCATGGATGGTGGAAGTAGGTCTCTGGGGCATGACTTTAGGGATCATATGTTGTTCTCCTGGCTCCTCCCTCTATCTCTCTGTTTCCTGGCTGCAAGTGCTGACCAGTTTTTCTCCACAATACCCTTCTGCCATTTCTATCTAAATTTGGACCCAGAGCAATGGAGTTAGATTCATCATAGAATGAAACCTGATACTATGAGGCAAAATAGACCTTTGCACCTCTCGTTTGTTCTTGTTGGGCATTTCAGTTATAGATAGCACTGAAAAGCTGATTAATACAAACCCCACAGTCAATGGAGTTTGGCATATATTCCTTACATCCTCTGAATTATGGGAAAATACATGGCAATGGAAAGATCTATAATTCTTACTCTGGAGAGGGAACAAAGATTGGAAGTAGTAATTCACAGTATCATAACAAAGAAGAGTTTTCAAAAAGCTTAAATGGTGTCTAGGGAAGACATGATAAATTGCTAAACAAATTCAATGATTATTTTGTATTTTAATTAGTCTCTTTTCCAAACCACTGTCTCCAGCATACCATGAAATTATGATTCCCAGAACAGAATGAATTATATGTAACTAAAAATTTTTTCCTTTGTTTGTATTTCTCAAACTGTAAGTAGGAATTAAATAAAGATAGTGAAATGGATGTACTATTTTACCTATCTTCTAACTGAAATTTTAATCCTCAACATCTCAATTCCTCTTATATTTTATTTCTGGAATGATGCCCCTAAAATTTAAATTTAATTGTTTGGCATTTTTTAACTCCCTGTCCTCTCTTTTTTCACCTCCTTGTTTGCCTTTAGGACAAAATACACACTAGTTCATTTGTAAGACAAAGCAAAGGTAAGGAGTTTTGACCCCCATAACCCCTCAGCAATCTTCCTTTCCCTAAGTAAAAAGTAATGCTCTATTCACTATATTTCTATTCATTTGTTGTCAAAACACATATAGTAGTTTGTTAGTCATACAATTATATATTTATACTTCTTTTCTTTCATTCATGCTATGAATGGAATATATAATTTTTTTCATATATGTTGTTATACTCCTTTATATTTCAGTATTGATTTGTTGCCCTTGATAAATAAAACAAGATGTAATTCTCCTTGTCTCTCAAAGGGTTATTGAAATTAAAATTTCAAGCATCCCACCTTTCTATTTATCTCTGAATATGGCCCTGAAGAATTTCTCCATTCTTTCATGCTCCATCCATTCTTTCCTAGTTTTGCATCACTTTTTTTTTTTTAAGAGAGAGGGACAGTGAGAGAAACAGAGAAAGAGAGAAGCAACTTTATCTAGTTTTTCACATGGCCTTAGTTGCTCTAACATAACACTTAGTTGCGTACATGGTACTGGGGCTTGAACCCGGGTCCTCGTGTTTGCCAGCACCGAAACCACTGAGCCAAAACTCCAGCCCCTGCATCACGTTTTTAAATTGCTTTACTTAACAGGAATAAGGCTTCCTTTTAAAAATACCATTTCACCTAAAAAGTGCTCAACTGATGACTGTGTTTTGGTTGTTGTTGGTGGTGATGGGGTTATTTGTTGATTTTTGGTTTTGTTTTAATAAACCACAAGCTTTATAGCTAAGAGGCAGAACTCGCATTCTGCTTAGTCTCCACTAGGAAATTACAACCCTTAGAAATTCTTTGGTGTTTTGTTTTGTTTTGTTTCTCCAAAAGCAAAAGAAAACAAAGGTCAGGAAGGGATAAGAAAGGGAAGAAAAGGAAAGTAAGGCAAGGCAAGGTGGATCATGTAAGGATTAAGGTATTAAGTTATATCAATATCTCACTCTGATTAGCACACTGTCTATGTTCTACTTCATGCCCATCACTGCTCAAAGATTTTGGAAACTTGTTTAGATATTTTTGTTTACTTCATGTCCTAACTTTATCATCAACATTCATGTGAACAATGTGTCTAACTCTAGATACTTTTTATAATCGGATCATCTTCAGGAATGAGTAATCATTGCTGATATCTACTCTTTTATAACTTATTCAACTTTTTAATTTTTTTGTTTGTATTTCCATTTTATTAAAATTGCACCTTTCTCCAATGTCTTTAGATATCTTCTTTATTACTTTCCTATTTGAGTGTATTTATTACATAATGCATTTGTCTAAGAACATTTGTGGCTGTGTATAAATTTTCTTTACTTCTCTGAGGTTAAGTCAAGTCCATATTAAATCTTCTTTGAACCAAATATTTTTTTCCCAAGAATTACCCAGATCATCCAATTACTCTGTGGGATTTTCACATAATAGAAGACTTTTTTCCACTATAAATTCTTAGCCTCCAACCTTTATCAAGATGTCCAGCACTGTTTTGCAGTCTTAAAATATTTCCCATCAACTCACTACATTTCTTGCGAACGTCTTATTCAGGTCTCTTATATTCTTCTCGTTTATATTTAACTTTCAATTGCCCACTTGCTGTAAAAAGATGACCTTAGGCAAGATTGAAAAAAAAATTTTTGCTTCATTATTTTTTTCAGTTCCTAAAGTAAACTTGTTTTATTCACTATGATTATGATTTTCAGTGACTCCATTTTTCACTTTCTTGCACATATTACAATGAAATCTGTTCTCCTGAAAAAGGAATTCACCTCTACTTTGGATTGCTTCTCATCTGCTTTCTCATAAAAATTATCTTTTATCTGTTTATCTGTTTTCACTTTCTATTTCCCATGTTTTTCCCCAAAATGGCACACTTCTCATTGATACTCAGTCAACTCAACTGTAGATTATTTAAATGGAAAAGTAACTTTTAAAAATCCAAACTATTACTTGTTCCATTATATTTCTTCATACTGATCATTTTTCTTACTCTGCATTATATTTCTTCATACTGATCATTTTTCTTACTCTGCATAAAGTTCTGAAAATGCTGTCTGCTTGTTCTGCCTCAATCTCTTCTTTTTTTTTTTTTTTAATCTCCCACTCACTGAACCATCAATAGCTTAGCTCTCATCTCTATACAGGGGAAATTGTCACCAAGGTAATCATTGTTTTCCATGTCACTTAATTTGTTATTGCTGAGCATTTTCTCTTTCTGATCTTCCTTGCATTTTGTTTTTAAAATTCTCACAATCCACAGTAAAATGTCAGATGTTCTCAGGGCTCAATCTCAGGATAACAAATTATGAAAATATGGACGGTTTTCCTAGCCAGTCTCTTCCATATGAATGACTTTTAAACAGATTAGTTTTAAAAAAGTAACAAAATTACCTTTTTATTTCAGATTAATATGAATAACTACCTAATTAATATCAATTTCTAGGTAACTCCAAGGTTCTATTACACAATAAAAATGAAACCAAACTTGATCTTTAGGGCATACCTAGTCCTTTATCACTGTTTTTTTTTCTTCCCACCAATGGCATCATTATCCATCAGGCATGTAAGCTGGGAACCATGTATAACACTGATCTTGCCTTTACCAGCTCTAAATCACTAGGAAATTCTATTAATTTAATCTACTAAAAACTCTCACAAGCTTGAACATTTCCCATATTTTTCAGAAGTTTAAATTCCCGTCATTTCTTCCCTCATCTAACATCAATGATATTTACCTTTTAAGGTTTCTCTATAAATTACAGTATCTTAAGTTATCAAATAGGATCATGTCACACTGATACATAAATCAGTTCAATGGCTTCTCATTGCTACTGGGGGGAAGACACCATAAATCAACGCTGTTTAAAGTTCTACCCTGTCTGGCACTTAACTAAACAATCCAGACTAATCTATACTACCCTCTCCCTAGCTGCAGTGATCCTGGCTTTCCTTCAGATGCTTCTAGTCGCCATGTGATGTTTCAAAATATTCTATTCCTCATCCAGCAAGGGGCATCTGGGTTGGTTCTATAGTTTAGCTACTGTAAATTGAGCTGCCATAAACATTGATGCAGCTGTGTGTCTGTAGTATGCCAATTCTACCTCATTTGGGAAAATATCCAGGAGTGGGATTCAAAAACTGTGGAATATAAATACAATGAAATTCTACTCTGCTGTCAGAGAACAATATCGTGTCATTTGCAGCCAAATGGTTGGAGATAGAAAAAATTATGCTGAGTGAAATACCCCAAACTCAGAGACTTAAGGGCCAAGTGTTTTCTCTCATATGTGGAAATTAGAGTAAAATCTAAGACAGGATGAAAGCTTGCTAAGCCCAAAAATAAACTCAACATAGGTGAAGTTTCACATAGGAAGGGGGAACCATAGCTATGAAGATGGGGGAAGAAGGGACGGAGGCAGGGAGGGAAGGGAGGTATCAGGAAGGTTATCAATGCAACTGGGAACTCTCCATTCCCATGAGAAGCCGAAATATACTCAGGCAGGCAGACAAACTCAGAAATTTCAAAATTAATACTCATGTATAAGCTTATTTCTATCTATAACATGGAGGTAATGCAGAGGAGACATGAGAGCAGGGAGTGGACACAGAGAGGACATCTTGGACTACGATCAGCCTTAACTTACTTTATCAATATCCATGTGTGCATGATCTTGCAACAATGATTCCCTCCAATATGTAGGACTATGTTGAACAAATAAAAAATAAAAAAGTATTAAAAATATGCTATTCCTAGAGTTTGGTTATGATTCCCCTCTGTTTTCCATGAATTTACCTGATTCCTCTGCTTTCTAAGGGTATGTGACTTTAAAGGAGATGCTTTCCCATACATAAACTACTAATTGATTGATTATCTATCAAGTGATCTATTATACATTTTTAAATCTCCATTTTCTCATTTTTTCAGCATATTAATTTATTTTCATACTACTAATAATAAATCCAGCTATGTGTGTGTGGTATTTAAATCACCACTGTATACTTAGTTTTTGTCACAGTATGTAGTCCACAAATCAAGTGTTTTATAAATATTAGTAAGATAACCCAAGGAAAATTAAGCAGAGTGGCTCATTCAGAGTTGATTTGCAATAAATTTTTATTAAGATTGAAATAGTTCTACCACAGCACTAAGCTGGTGATCAATAAATGTCAGCCTGAAATATGTGAAAAACAGTGTTGGACTTTGCATTTATATTCATGGACAAATGAGTCTGTTTATTCAAATGGACTATGACCATAAAGTGAAATGGTGGTTTGAAATTTGTTGTTCCTTGTCCAATAGGTATTCCTCCATATTTCAAAGCTGTATAGTTGTGAAGTGTAACTTTAACAAACTCTCATTGATGGCAAGAATGGAATCTATTAATGCTTCTATTTAATAAACAATGTCCTGTTTTCTTTCTTGTAATTTTTTCCTAAAGTCTTCAAACTAGTTGGGAAAGTGTTATCATCATTTTTATTTCCCTTTTTTCTGTAGCAGTTTTTTAATCACTAGTTATATTTTTACCAAAATATATTAAAGATCATTTTAAATAGAATTTCTATTTTCTTGACCATAAGTTATCTGAAAAATAATTTTTATCTGTGTCTGAAGACTATGTGCATTGGAAATCTAACATGATTTTAAATAGAAAACATCTGGTAATTGTTTTCTAATTAAAATACATGTTACTGAGTTAACTATAACACTGACTAATATACCAATAGGATTGGAATTATTTCTGTATTGATTAAAACCTGTGATATTATTCAGTTAACTATAGTTATCCCTTATGTTATGTTATTTCCGTTGTCCCTGAAATGTTATTAAATGATTTTACACTATAGAAAAAAATTTAAAAAATGAAATTAAATGGGATTTGCAGGGGAATATCTTTTCCTGTATTGTTTCATGCCTATTCCACTGAACATCCCTGCTAGAATCATAGGAAAAAAAGAAGTAATTCATATTTTTTAAGAAGATTATTTTAATGAGAACTTACATTTATTCATTTTTACCATTCTTTGTGAAAAAATTAACATTTCAGCATTAAACTTTACTGCATGTAAACAAGCATTTTATTGAGCCTAAAAATTAGAAGAGGATTTAATATTATAGATGATGTAAAGTGAATTCAATGTTCTTAACCATTTTAGAAATGCATTTTTATATTTAAGAACGTAATTGTTTTCAAAACCCTATTGTTTATAAGCCAACATAGCAGAAAAAAGATCCATTTTTATTATTTTTATTGCAATACTACATGAAATAATATGTTTAGTTTTGTTATGCATTTTAAAGTATTATCATAGCATTATAACAATAATAGCAGTTCCTGGAATATTCTCTATCCTTAATCTAAGTACACTGCAACACAAATGAACTGTTTCTATGCAAATGGAACTTATATTTCTGAGATTCAAATGCTGAAATGATAGCAATCTTTTGAATACTCATTCAATCTTTTTATTTATTCATTTTTATAAAATTTTCCTTGCAAAAAATATTTGAGGTGGCTATTACAAAAATAAATTATGATTTTCTATTTGCAATTAATTTAAAGATTTTATGAACCAGTTATTAAAAATTAATATAAAGGCAGAAATAATTTCACATAACATGCTATTTTGTCCCAGGCAATTTTAGGAGCTGAAAAAGAAATATGGCACTGAGTTTTTAGAAGTTTAGCAATAAGAAAACTATGAATTCAAGACTCATTACATTTGTAAGTAACACCATTTTTTCAGCTTTATCCTTTGTTTACCTGAACTCTGGGATATAGCCTTTTCATAGATCCTTTTAAAGGGCATAGTTTGATTTACTGCACAAAGTACTAAAAGGTCCTGAAAATGAAAAATGGCAATGTTGAAATTAATGGGAGCATTTATTTAAAAAATTAAGTTCCATACTGCAAAGGGATTGTACGTTTCTGTGTCAAAAGTCATGTAATCGATTACAGAAGGGATAATACAATATGATTTAAATATTCTCTTCTGTAAGAATATACTTTCATTAAGAAAATTCATAATATAGATTAAAAAGTTCAAGGGATAACATTGAAATCAGTTTTCTGTGACTCTTAGCTATTAAAAATGGAGTTTTTGATGGAATTAGGCTTGTTTCTATCAATCTGCCAATCTATGATCTGGAGGTTTCCCTATACTTGTTAGGCCGGGAAAGGCTTGGGCCTCAGGTTGGAATTAAGATTGGCTTTTAAGCAAGTAGGGCAAGATCTAGATACCTATTGTAGGGATTATAGGTCTGAGGGGGAGAGTTATACAGAACTTCATATGAATAATTGAAGGGAATGGAATTCAGAGTGAAAGGGATTATAGAGGTATTATAATAGAATCTTGGTGTCTTCCAGGAAAAGTTGAAATTTTATTGGGGTGGAGAAGAACACAGAGTTAGGGAGTGTGAACGTATGGTTATGTTGCTAACTGATCTGCTTCATTGTTCCCTACTGAAATATATTGCTTGTCTGTCTTGTGTCCCTTACATTGTAGGATGGTGGCACAGGAGGGGAGGAGGGCCGCTTTTTAGCAATTATTCAATAAGCTTAGCTTTGGAGATGGGTTTCCCCTTTTGAGTTAGGAATCCTCTTTCTCTCCAGATTGGATGTTTGAATGTATGATGTTGTAGGTATATTTGGAGTGTGAGAATATACATATGTATATATATACACATATGCATATGTGTATTTATATATGTATATATACACATATGTATGTATACATATACATATGTGTGTATATATACGTATACACATACGCATATGTGTGTATATATATATGTGTGTGTGTGTGTGTGTGTGTGTGTATACGTATACACATATATGCATATGTGTATACGTATATATATATATGGTGTTAAAGTGGAGGTGAGAGTATGATGGATGTCTGCCCCAGTGAGGTGATAGGGCTGGGTAAGATGTAAAAATTCGACTTGAATTTAGTAGGGTTTTCAGGATAGGATCTTAAATTTTCCTTGATTTGGCACACATCGGACATGGAAAAGGGGATGTGAACCCAGACAGTGACCTCAGTTCCTAACACCTCACAGAGAGGAAACCTATGTTGAGGTTTGGAATTATGGGTTTTTGAACAGATAGTTGGAAGAGAAGGAAGAAAAGACAGGGAGGATGGAGAGTGAGTGGATTGGGGAGAATATGAGGGCTGAGATTGGAGTGGGCTAGGACTTTTAGGAGGGTCAGGGGTACAGTAAGCAGGAGGTTCATCTGCAACTTCAGAGGCAGCAAAGGAGGTGGTAGAGGTAGGGGTAGGTGGGTATGAATTTTTAGGTTTATTGGGAAGGGGAGTATCTGCAAGGAGGAATCGAGAGTGAAGAAGCAAGGTTGACACAGAGAAGGACGGGGGAGAGAAGGTGGAAAAAAGTCTGGAAATCAGAAATTTCAGACCATTTGCCAGTTTTCTGTAGGAAGTTACAAAGATCTGTTAGTATTTTTGGATCAAAGGTCCCAAATTTGAGCCACTGAGTCTGGTTTTCTAATTTCTATAGAGGCCAAATTTGGGTGAGTAATGGAATAATGCACTTAGGCTTGAGGTGAGATTGAAGGATATCAAAGGGGGAGTCCCTAGAAATGGACTGGTTTTCCCCCATAAGGGAGAGGTGAGACATAGGTGACAGGATAAAAAATAAAAAGTATTCTCCATTTACTCATTGCCTTTAGGCAGAGCCAAATCACCTGGGAACGAGTGGCATCTCCAACTCTGCTCCCATGGTGAGGAACTACAGGATCCAAAAAATGAAGAAGTTTCTAGCAGGGCACCTCTGCAAGAAACCCAAAGTCTTACCTATCCAGTGAAATGATTAGTATGACCAATGTTGTATGAAGGGACATAATAGAGAATAAGTCTGTGATCTGGAAGTCTGACAGGAAAGAGGGAGGAGAGACAAGAATGAGGTTTACATGGGGAAACCAATAAAGAGCTCAGAAAAGCTCTTGCTCCATTCCCTTAGCAAGAAGTCTGTAAAAGTCACACCCCAGGAGAGGGTTGATTCAGGGTGGCGTATTGGCTGCCATGGAGCTGTAGTGAACTCAAGAGGGTGGTCTGAATGCCTAATCTTGTATGAAGGTGAAATGAAGAGGAATATATTAAGAGTCAGGAGTTCATTCATCTACTGAGCAGTAAAATTCTTCAAAATTCCTTCTAATCTCCTTCAAAATCTATTTAATTTTCTATTAATCAATTTAATGGGGGAAATACCTAAGCAGAAAATGTTTTTTTTTTTCTATTTTAATTCTTTCTCCCCTTTGTTAGTTGTAGTTTTCCATCCCAGAATTCTTGAGAAACCTTGTTAGGTAATCTATTCAGATACAATTTGTTAGGAGTATGGTTCACTCAAAACATCTTATAAAAAGTATCTGTATGACATGTGAGCCTGTCTACAAAATACATCTCAGGTCCGTTTATTAGTCTCTATCGCTACTGACACAAGTCTAGCCTCTATTTCAGACTACTGGTATGATTAACAAACTCCTTGCTTCCCTTCTCCATAAATTGTATCTTCACATAAAATCCAGCTTAAGTATTGCACTTTATAGATTATATTTCCTTTTTGTCTAAAAATCTATGGATACTTACCTATTAAACATACAATAAAACCTAACTCTTTTTTTCTTTTTTAAATTTTTATTAAGAAATTTATTTGTTGAAAAATCAAACATGCTTCTAATGAAATAATTATATATATATATATATATATATATATTCTGAAAATTAGATTTACCCCAATTACCTACCCTTATCCATCCCCCCCCAATACATCTCTCCGAATGCCTTAGGTTGTATGTCACTACACCTTTTCAGGATTTAAAACATGAAAATTGACCTCCTTTTTCAATGGCCAGGGTCTAGCTCCAGCCTCAACAGATGAGTGAAGACATTCAACCCTTGGTTCTCTGGGTTGTGCTGACTTCACTCAGCACAATTTCTTCCATAGCCATCCATTTACTTCAAAGACTGCAATATCATTGTTTCTAATTTCTGAGTAGAACTCCATGGTATATATGAACCACAGTAAAACCTAACTCTTAACCTGTGAGACCCCATGTGATTTAGCTCTGTGAATGTCTCCAGCCTAAACATTTGCTACTCTTGCTTTTTCTCACAATGCTTGGTCTCTGGCATTTTAGGAGTTCCTTCAAACCACCACAGCTTTTCTAATTTCTGGACGAGGGCTTATAGGCTCTTTAGTCCCATTCCTTTTGCATAGTTATATGTAGTAACTAACATCCTAGCAACGAGCACAAAGCATTGATTTGCACACCTGTTTAGACATGCCCAAATAGTGTAATGCTCAAAACTTTGATGGTTGTGGCAAAGTTCTGCTTTATTTTTTCTGAACATGAGAAGGAAGGCTATGATCCTAGGTCACTGTAACATCTATCTCATGCTTGCAGCAACAGCCTTGAAGAAAGGAAAAACTATGGACAGTAAACTAAGGCGCTAAAAGGAACTGGGTTTTTAGTGATAATGCTAAGCTTTTAGGTCCAACTCTGAATCTGTGTGTCTTAGGATTTGATCTAACAAATAACTTAATATTTTAATTCAAGTGTAGTTGAGTTTTTATTTTCATGAAATCATTTTGTATTGTCACAAAAACAATATGGCGTTCTATTACATAATGGAGACAGCAATATTGTGATTCTGTGGCAAATTGTTAAAATTGATTAACATACTCTACCCTCATATTTTTGGGGGCTGATTGCATGCTAACTAGATATGGTATGGGAAAGTTACTTAAACTAACCCAAACTTACTTTGCTCAGTTCTAAAATGGAGATAGTGTAACTACCAATATAAATTATTATGAGAAATAACATAACACATGTTATAATCTTGCACAGTGCCTAACACATAGTAAACCTCAAAGTACAGGCATTGGCTTCGAAGCCAGGCTCAATATTGCATAAGAAGTTACGTGAGTGAGAAAAGGAATCTAGTTAATTGTTCTTTTTCTCCGTTATTCCCCAGTGTCGACATCTTAATTTACCACTTTTTGGCATCTGAAAATGTTTTTTCCTTGAGTCAGCCAACTCTGATACAATAAACAAATGCATATATAAATCCAGATGCTGAAAATATATTCTCAACATTGGTTTTCTTGCAAGCACATAATTACCACTGTCAATTTTTGTTTCTCAAGTGTTAAGTGTAAGCTCACTGGTAATGACCTGAACTGGTTGAGTAATTAACTCCCTCTTATCTAGGTGTCAGAATATCTGGATGGTGTGTGCTAATGTGAAATCCACTACTACAAAATATATAGCAAAAGCAATCTCAAAAATACAAATACACTCTTCAGAGAACAAAATCCCAGCAGGCTCAAGTTTTAAAATAATCTACCTGCTGGCAGATCCAATAAACCTGCTGATTATTGGCCACTCTCACCAAACCCTGCTGTGTCTTACCTACTCAACTGAAGAGGCTGCTGTTCTAAGTGATTGCTAATAGTGTATGGCAAGAGAATATAAGTTGTGGCCTATTATTGTTATCAGGAAAATGATAACAGTTACTATTAGCCCAAAAACAAAATGAAGGATTAGGACATGTTGTTAAATGTAATTTTACTGCATGATGCTTTACAAGAAAAATCGTAAAGTGTATAAATTGTTTATTTGATCGTATTGTGTAGTAGACTTGTTTCATCTATATCTTAACAAGACTTTCTTTTTTGCAAAGCATCCTTTTTAAAACATTGTTTGGGAAGCAGATCAGTGAAACCAGTATCTTTTAGACTGCATTATTGATGAGTGGGTTGATTGTTAACAGGCATTCGGAGGTAAAGTGTTATATGATATATTCTTGTCAACAAAACTGTTGAAGATGCAGAAATAGAGGTGTAGATTGATAGACCTTTTATGGGCTGATACTCTAATGTGGCTTGCTGGTACTTTTTTTTTGTCAGGAAAATAGACCAGAAGAATATATATTTATTTCTGTGAATTTTTTTTTTTATTGATGTGCTGAAAAGTGGCATTGTGGTTCTGTTTTTGCATTTGTTCTTGCAAGAAGACTGTCTTCATACAGTTCCTGTAAAGGTATTTGAAATCTGTACCCTAATCATGCTTTTAAAATAAGTGTCATAGATAGGTTCGTGAAATTCAGTTTTTAAAAATTACACACAACATTGACACTGTGAATTTCAGAATGGGGGTGATAGACTGTTCCCTAGAACACAATGCATGCCTCAAGGTCATGATACAAGCACTTAGTTTTGCAGTCCCCTGTGCACTGCAGCACCAGGTAGCCGCTCTGGTTGGCTTGAGTAAGTGCTTATGCGTTTTCCAGCTTCCTCTCATAGGATTAGTGAGATCACCTACATGATTTCTCTACCATGACAGTTGTGCCTGGAAATAATGTTCCAAAGGGCCCAGAATTCACCTTCAGACATGCTACAGAGGCAAGCTTTGGTGTTGAACTGCCCTGGTACAGTCACAGCTCTGCCCTTAGTTTATAGTATGACCTCTTAAGTTTCAGTATCCTTAATCAGTGTGTTGTTCTAATGATAAAAGAAAATAATAGAGACAAATCTTTCATATACTTCATATAGTAAATGTCCATACTACTTTTAATGCTACTCTTACTATTAGCAATATTATTGTCTTCAATTCTCATTTAATATGGTGATCGCTAATGTAGAAATGATTGACTTCAGGGGTTTTGGACTTCATTCACTACCACAGGGTACTGCTAGCTGGTCTATCAGCTTACGAGCATGATTCTCAGAGACATCCTTGTTTTAGTACCACAAACTGAGTTAGAGAGTATGTTTGCCCTGATTATGTAAGGATCAGGAGGCTGAACCTTGGATAAGAAGGAAAACCAGGCCTTAGTCTCAAGAGGTATACTTGATAGAAGTGAAGTGGTCTAGGGTATCCCGAAGAACCCCATCCTTAAATATAGACCAGGGCTTTGAAGATAATCGAAGCATCTCAGATTTCTGAAAAGGGCCCTGTGTAGTCAAAATCATCATTATCAACTATGTGTTTTCTGGTGAGCCATGCAATGGGTTTAGAAGCTCTAATGTCTACACCTTGATTTTATAAAGTTACAAATCTCTTTGTTGTCTATCCTGGCTTCTTCAGATAAGTATTAATATTTTAACTGTGATGGTTTGGATGAAAAGTGTGCCCTAAAACCTCATGTGAAGACAATCCAGAAAGGCTGAGGTGAAATGATTGAGTTATGAGAGCCTTAACTAATCAGTGATTTAATCCTCTGTTGGATATTAACTGGTAACTATAGGCTGGTAGGGTGTGGCTGGAGGAGGTGGGTCATTGGGGGCATTCCTTTGGGGTATATATTTTTTACCTGGCATGGAGTCTCTCTTTCTGCTCCCTGGAGCCATGCCTAAAACAGAAATTGGTACCAAGAGTGGGGTTGTTGCTGTGACTAACCTGATCATGTGGTTTAGAAGACTTTGGAGCATTTTGGAATTTATGGGAGGAATTTTGTTATGTTTAGCAGTGCAAGATGGAAATGCTTTAGATTGTTGTAAGCAGAGCTTAATGGGCAATTCTGGTGGGAGCTCAGAAGACAGGAAAGCTAATAGGATTGCGGACAGTCAAGATACTGTTCAAGAGGTTTCAGAGGAGACAGAGAACTCTATTGGAAATCGGATAGAGGCCATTCCTGTTACATGCTTGCTAAGGAATTGTCTACATTTTGCCTGTGTCTGGAGATTTCCTGCGAGCCTCATTTTAAAGGTGATGGACTTATTAATCTGGGGGAAGAAATTTCTAGACAGCATAACATTCAGGCAGTGCCATGGGTATTGCTGGCAGCTTTTAGCCAAATGTATTGTGATATTCAGGAACAGAAAGCAGAGCAGAACGTTTTTAAAAACTTGGACTTCAAAGGTGGAAGTAAAACTGGGACTATAGAGGTTGCAGTTGTTAAAGATTATCACCACTAAAGAAATGCTAAAGACTTTGCCTAAAATGGCTCAAGGGCATCTCAGGAGTTGGCAAGACCTCACCCATCTTAGGATCAAGGGAGTAAACATTCCTTTAAGAAGAAACCAGTGCAGTGGGGCACCCTTCTTGCAAAAAGGGCCCTAAGAAGGTTTGTCTTTCCCCTTCTTCTTCTTTTTTTTCGCCCTAAGGGAAAGAGTGAGTGGAGTGAGAGAGAATCAATTTTATTGATATTTTTCATCTGGCCTTTGTTTCTCTGACACTTAGTTGTATATGTGGTGCAGTTTTTGGTTTTTTTTTTTTTTAAATTGGGTCCTCATGCATGCCAGGCAAGCACTGCAACTGCTGAGCCACCACTAGAGCCCCTAAGAAGGTTTTTCAGTGTTCTCAGCCACCAATACACTCAGAGGCTGCTGCAGTCATAGTCCCGAGAGGCTTGAATACTGCCCAGGATGGTGACAGACCTTGGTGGCAACCATGTGGTGGTGATTCCACAGGTTTGCAGTTTTCTGGAGTTAGGGGGTCATGGAGGTTTCCACCAAGATTTCAAAGGTAGGACTGAGAGGCCAGACAAAGTCCAGCAGCGTTGGATGATGCATGAAGATGTGAGGAGGAAGCTTAAAATGCTATGGAGAATCCGAAGATTGAGAAATACCAGTACTGTGGAATCAGGAATTGATAAGAGACAAGCCAACAGAATGGACATGTGGACTACAACCAGCAAGAGCACAAGGGCAGAGCTACGCAAACATCTTGTAGAGAGCATTATGATGCCATGTGCTCTAGATGCCTACCTGGAACTACAAGACTTATTTGCCCAGCTGGTTTTCAGTCTTGCTTCAGTCCTATCCCTTCTTTCTATGCCCCTATTTTTCTGCATGCAAATGTTTAATCTATACCTTTATATATTAGATATTTGTAAACTGCTTTTGATTTTTACAGGATTCCACAATGTGAGTATGCCTTGTGTCTCAGTGGAAAATTTGGACTTAAACCTTTGGGCAATCTTGGAACCGTTAATACTATGGGACTCTCAAAAATGGACTAAATGTACTTTGTATTGTGAGAGTCTCAGCAGCTTTTGGGGGCCAGAACAGCATGTTGTAGTATGGAGGATAAGTGTCCCCCCCCAAAGCTATTGTGAGACAATCTAGAAAGGCTGAGGTGAAATGACTGGACTGTGGCTGGACTGTGGTGGAGGTAGGTCATTGGGAGCATTGGGATCATGCCTTTGGAGTATATATTTTGTCTCTGGCTTGGAGTCTCTCCCTCTGCTCCCTGAAGCCATGCCTTGCGCCATGATGTTCAGCCTCGCCTCAAGCCCTGAGGAATGAAGCCAGCCAACTTTAGACTGACCTCTGAAACCATGAGTCTCTAAATAAACATTTTCTCCCTAAAATTATACATGTCAGGTCCTTTGGTCACTGTGGTGAAAAAGCTGACTAAAATGTTAACATAATATGTTTATTTATGTCTGATCTTTGCAACCATTTATATTTGCTAGTAACGTATATCAAGATGAAGCAAAGCTATTTAGCAAACATTCATTGATCATTGATCAATGATTATTGAAAATTGATCAACAAAAATGTTTTAAAAGTTGTTTTTTTCCTGCTTTAAGGAATGATCAGCCTGGAACATGGTCTAATGTTCTTTAATGCTGTTGGATATCACTGGTAGCTGAAAATTTCTTTATTGTCCCAGAAGGCCAAATGAGTCAATCACTTAATATAAATTAATCAGATTCTTTCCATTGTCTCTATATAAAGAGCTCAAGTAGTCCCAGAGCATCATTTCTAGAAAGCAATAATGCCTACAGAAAGTAACAAGCCAATAACCAGAGTAAGGGGCAACCAACTTCAACCCAACTCCAAATTTGACCAGTGATTTATTTTTTCAAAGGGAGAAAGAAAGAGTTAATTTAATTTCTTCATCTGTTTTTTCTCCATCCTGCACTTAGTTTTTGTGTATGTTGTGCTGGAGATGAAACCTGGATCCTCACACATGCCTGGCAAGTGCTGAAACACTGAGCCACCTCTCCACCCCCTGTCCAGTGATTTTTAAAATACCATCAATTGCCTTGGTTTTGTTGTTCTTTGGTGATATCAGATACTTAGTTTGTCCATTTGGGGCAATTTTAGCATTTACTCTTTTATTTTAAAAGTAATTATGTTTTCATGTTGGATATAATATTTAATATTTATCTTTTTTTATTTGAGAGATGAACCCAAGGAAGAGCTGAGAAGCTTTCCTTCTAGGTCTGGTGAAAAAATAGAGTTCATAAAATATGTAAAATAATGATAATAATGACAAACTTTTGAATGGTGTCTACTATGTGCCAGGTGCTTCTCTAAATGATTTACATGTTACTTTATCAGTTGATGACCACACAGGAACAATATGAAAATTGCTCACAAAATTCTCATTTTAGTAAAGTGATTGATGCACAAAGTAATTAAATTACATTAATTTTTTTTATTTAATGGACTTTAGGTATAGAATTCAAATCCAGACAGAGCCTTGAGAACCAAATCAGTTGTTAAGCAAGATGTCACTCTAAAAGGTAACAAACAAACAAAGCTAACTTACTGATTAGCAAATTTTAATAAGTGTCAATAGTTTTTTTTTTTTAATTTAGCTCTTCTCTTGTTTTTAGCTTTCAAATGTCACTACATGAAGTTCAGTTTCATTAAGAGGGATATTGTTGAGGATAGACCTACAGCTATTATTCCTAAATACTGGCTTACTTATGAGCTATTTATTTCTGTTGTCCTGCATTGAAACTATATCAGATATCAAAGTGCTGTCTGTTATTCACCTGAGAAGCTTTTATAACTCTTATTGTCGCTATTGTTTATACTTTTTATATTTTACAACTTTAATCTGCAGAACTCTCTTATCAAACCACCCTGTTTCTAGCATCTGTCTTTTGATCACACACAACATGGGATTACAGGTAAAATAGGATTTCTGCCTTGTAAATGTCATCATCAGATTATTACAAGCCTGAGATTCCTGACTGCTTTAAAAGGCTCAGTGATATAGCTTAATACTTGTAATAATTTAGCCTCCATAGATTGCAGTGGTGCTCTTGTTAGATAGTAGCTACCAATGAGCAGTGAAATGCTTGACTGGGCCACAGGTTTACTCTTGAAGCTTCCTTTAGGCTACTGCCAAATTAGACAAGCTTTGGAAAAACCTTAGTATACAAATGTTGAGGATGAACAAAAGCAAAAGAGATAATGGGGAGGGGGAATGCCTCAAGAACAAAA